>OU343062.1:5151569-5409179 GCA_910593695.2 Ocypus olens | reverse complement strand
GCGACGAAAACGCGAGCCGAAAGTTCAATTTTGACCGTTTTCGAAAAAATAATCGATCGCGATTGACACGGTCTTCATGGCGGCGACGTGCAGACTGGCCCGATTGTGTTCTTATCACTGCAGCGCGCTGGATTGGGAACTGATAAGAAGTCGAAATCTGCAACAAACAAAAAAAATAGCCTCAGGCGTTGACTCACTTTCCAGTTTTAAAATTGCGATGCGATTAACGAGGGAAGAATTAAAATAATTATACCACAATTATATTGATAATAATAATCTTTATTTGTACATCCCAAAAAATAAATACAAGTGGAAAATATTAAATATAAAACTTTTTTGTCGCCGAGTTATCGTTTAGCCACTGTTTACAGAGTTAATAATTCTCCAGCGGTAAACAATTTCAAACAAAAGTTTCTTAGATGTAAACAAGCTAGCGTTCAAATATATGTTTAATATACTGGGTGTTCATTTTATCATGGAAATTTAATAAGTTGTAAGCAATTAATACACTTCAAAGTCGTCCCTACAACAAGGTTAAAATTCAAGATGGAATAAACAATATTAAAAAAAAATGGTGATGTGGCCATCATGTTACTTTCTCCGACTTGATGGTATCATAGCCATTTATGTTTACGTTCTCATGGTTTATTGAAATCATATTTTAAATGTACATCGAGCGGATGAAACAGACGTTTAAAACGTCAAAATTATGAAAGATGGAAAAATTATACTTCAAATTCAAAAACTCGGTTTACTCAAAAACTAACGAGATTTTGAAAAAAACTTATTCTTTAGAAGTTGTTCATTTTCGCATTCTCTACAATTATTATTAACATAAATTTGCTGTAACTATTATCGTTTTATAATTATAAATCAAAAATTTCAAAAAAATAATAATTTTTTTTCTTGAATAAAAATGATTTTAAGAAAAATGTTCATTTCTTTGTTGTCTTCAAAGTTTGTTTAAATGTTTTTGTGATATTTTTCATATTTAAGAAAATATTTGCAAAAAACAAAAAAAAGTTATGGTAAACGCCCACTTCCGGTGTACGAAATTTTACCAAAAGCTTTTCAGTTCTTCGGATTATCAAATAAGACGGATGTTCAAAGTTTTATATCAATTGCTGTATTAGTTTTTGAGATACATCACGCACAGACATAATTTTTTTTTACAGAAATTGTTGAAATGGCATCTAGAGACACTAAAAGGGATATTTCCGTAAAAAAAATTTTTGAAAAAAAAATCACGATCACAATACTTTACTTGTACTTCATAACGAAGAAAGTAAAAATAGTGATTTTCGATTTTTGAAATATATAACTTGGAGATTTTTATTTTTGTCAACATATGAAACAATGGTTTTAATATTTTTTTATTCGCTTGAAAAATTAGAATTTTCAAAATGACAATATATTCCGTTCTCACGCGGTATTTCTAATTTTTGTGACGCAATCTTGTGATATTTAAAGTGCGCGCTGCATCTCAAAAACTAATCCAGGAATTAACATGAAACTTTGAACATAAGTCTTATTTGATAATCCCAAGAAAAGAAAAGCTTTTGGTAAAATTTCGTACACCGGAAGTGGGTGTTTACCTTAACCGTTTTTTGTTTCTTGTCGATATTTTTTTTAAATATGACATATTACAAAAATATTTTACTAATTATTAAAAATAACAAAGAAATGAACATTTTTTGTTTAAAAATATTTTTGATAAAATTATTTTCGGCCGTTGATCCACTATACAGGGTGCCCGGCACCATGGGGATTTCAGTTATCTTAAGAGATACGAGGTTGGTTAAATTAGGGCAAAGTTGTGTATTATAACGTTGATTAATAATCTATTGAGAAATTTGAGTTACCTTTTTTCGTTTTCAAAAAATCGCAAAAAAATAAAAAATTTCAATTTTAATTTTTAATGTTTTATTCGAAAATTATTACCATTACGCATTTTGCACTAAGACATTATTAAAACACTTTTTAATGGAGGATCTAAATATGTTATTAGATTTATTGTAGCTTTCAAGATGGCGGAGAAACAATAGACAACTTTTGTTTTTCTTATAGACGCCATATTGGATTTTTACAATTTCTAATGCAAGATTTTTTTCTGTTTACGATGATATATCACACATTATGTTTTTATTTTAAATTTTAAATGTATTATTTTTGTAAAGAGTGCCATGCAAACATCACACTTTTCTACAACAATGAGTATTACAAAGCCTATAAAGCTAACTGTTGCATTTTATTTTATTAGTTTATTCATCTACAATCAAGCAAGGGAATATGCATTCATTTATCAACAATTCTGTTTGGGTAAGGTTGGCTTTACAGAAAAAATACAATTTATAAACGAATAACAATCTCAGGAATTAATTATAACATTTAAAACTACTAGAAAACATAATGCTACAATAAGTGTTCAAATTGTTCACATTCACATTCCACTTCGAAACACAATTCTGCTCTTTTTCTTAAATTATAAAT
Source organism: Ocypus olens (assembly GCA_910593695.2). Lineage (NCBI taxonomy): Eukaryota > Metazoa > Arthropoda > Insecta > Coleoptera > Staphylinidae > Ocypus > Ocypus olens. Next base: position 5,406,689 of record OU343062.1, on the reverse strand, counting down.
TGCTCTACTAATATCTCTTCTTCTAATATTATTTATAGAATCAACGATACTTCTGCGCAGTTCATTAATATTGGTTGGAATGCTTTGATAAATCTTATTTTTCAAAATTTCCCATAAAAAGTAATCCAAAGGGGATAAATTTCTCGGATATTTCTGAAGATACACCTTCAATGAGAATTGCACATTTTTATGGGAATTGTAATAAACTAACATATAGCGTTTTTCTTCACTTGAACAATTTCATTTTTACGATAAAGTTACTAATAAAGTAAATTTAAAGAATGAAGTTTAAATGGAACTGTCACATTTTGTTTTAATTTTGTTTACATGACACTCTTTACAAAAATAATAAATTTAAAATTTTGGCTCAAATGTAAAATTAAAACATAATGTGTGATATATCATCGTAAACAGATAAAAATCTTGCATTAGAAAATGTAGAAATCCAATATGGCGGGCATTAGAAAAACAAAAGTTGTCTATTGTTTCTCCGCCATCTTAAAAGCTACAATAAATCTAATAACATATTTAGATCCTCCATTAAAAAGGGCTCTAATAATGTCTTAGTGTAAAATGCGCAATAGCAATAGTTTTCGAATAAAAAAGTAAAAATGAAAATTGATTTTTTTTATTTTTTCGCGATTTTTTGAAAACAAAAAAGGTAACTCCAATTTCTCAACAGATTATTAATCAATGTTATAATACACAACTTTACCCTCGTATCTCTTAAGATAACTGAAATCCCCATGGTGGCGCTCGAAAAACGGGCACCCTGTATACTATAAAGTATCAGGTTTGATAAATGGATCTATCACACAATAATTGCCAATATTTCATCCCGTGGTCTAAAGTGTTAAACGAATGATTTATTTCTGTTTTTGTAATCAAACGAATTATTTATATTAATACGTGTTATACTATTAGTCATGGTTGTGTGAGCATGATTAATCGATCATTTTATATACACATCGGGTCTTATAATCCGGTTTCGAACGGTTCTACTGCATAATTTGCTAGAGGGATCAAATGGTAATATATCAATTCCAGCAAAGTAATTAAATATTCTGAATAATAATATTATTTGCATAACAAAACGCGAATTTTGAACCTGAGTTGCAGATTTGTTAACGACCGAAAAACATTCGTCAAATGGTTTTACATTTCACACATTTGTCAATAGATTTTTTAAAAGCTAAAAAAAAGTATAATTAATTTTTTATGGTATATAACACTACTTCCCTGGCCAATGCCAAATATTCAGCGTGGCAGGGAAATAGTTGTTTGAAAAAGTTAGTTGTTTTTAGTGTAAGAATTTATTTTGCAACAGATTGAATATTTATATACTCAGGTTATATATACTGAATTAAAAAAAATGAAACACTTTAAATTCGTCAAATTTCGACCATTTTCAAACCGCCATAACTCGGCGTATTTTCAATCGATTTTGATGTATTTTTAAGTGCGAAAAACTTTGAAGTGTCTTCTTTGAAGTCATGCACGCTAAATTAAGCGTAACCCCTTCCGCCTCCTCACTCCCATGCCCTTTTGGTGGATCGAGTCGATACATTTTATTCAACTAGGTACCCGTTGCCAAATTTGGACGTTTTTTTTTTGCCCAAAAACGTGTTTCTTTTTGTTCGGGGGTTTAAGGTTTCGAAAAGGGATCACTCCAATCTGAGTTTACCCCATTAAAATAGGGCCAAAAGGAGATTTTTTCCAGAAAATTTTGGTTGGTTGAGTCATGTGCGAAAAACCTCAAAATGCACTTTTTTTTCAAACGGCCATAACTTGGTGCCAAATCGTCATAGGAACTTCGTTCTTCGAGTCCTGCATAGAGAATTGATCAGATTTGAATGCCTTTATGGTGGATCGAGTCGACAAAATTTTTCCAACTCCATAGACATCGTCAAAGTTGAAAATGGTTTCCCGAAAAAACATTTTCTTTTCTCAGGGGTGCTAGAGAGGGGCGGAAGGGGTTACGCTTAAGTTCGTGTGCATGACTTTAAAGAAAACACTTCAAAGTTTTTCATCCCTAAAGATTCATTAAAATCGATTGAAAATACGCCGAGTTATGGCGGTTTGAAAATGGTCAAAATTTCACGAATTTCAAGTGTTTCGCTTTTTTTTCTGTGTATTTCATCTTTGTTTAATTTAAACTTCCGTAACACATTTTCATCGTACACAATTACCATCATAATAAAGTCGTATCTGTGTTTCTGTGTACTGAAATGAAAAAAATGAAAGTTTGATTTATTAAACCTGCTATTTTTGCGATTTTTTCGTAACTGTTATAAACCGTTTTTTAATGAAGACAGTGACGTCCTCCAGCTCGCAGCCTCTGTAACCCCAGGCCGTTCTTCATTTGGGTAATCTATTATTTAACACAATCGTTTTTTTCTTCAATTGATTAAAATCTGGCGAAGATTCGCCCGAGGTTGACTGGATAATGGTGGGCGATGGGCGTTATTAAGAGGAAAATGTATCATTATTCGAGTATGATTTATGCGTGCGCATGTTAAGCTTGAGCAGTTACTCACATGCAAGTGGATAGATTAATTGTTGCAATTACGAAGCCCGGGGACATTCATTTATATTGATTAATGTTTGTTTTTATCAACACAAAAAGGCGCCTTAAACTACCCCTTGTTATGAAGAGTAACTTGGTCGTTTGGGTGTTCAATTTAGCAAATATTCGTTAGTGGCTGAACGATAACTCAACGACAAAACAAGATATTTAAATATAAAATTGTGGTAGAGAAAGATTATAATTATTTACCGTGGAATCCATATTTGTTTGTATTGTTTTTTGAAAGGTTTGATCATTAATCAACCATTAATAAACCAAAACGTTTATACCCTTCAAAGAATTATCACTATATTATCAAAATTGTAGTGGTCTTGGGACTAAAATTATCTGTGCAGTGACGGATTTAGCACGTAAATAATTACGCGATTCATACCACCCCCCTCCCCCAAACGCCACTGGGTTATTGTACGATAAAGGTTGGAGCTTACAAGAGCATAAAATTTGTTAAAAAAATCGATTTTATAATACGTTGTGTTCCTTAATTTTTAAAAATTCTAAAATTATAGATCATCAACATAGATTTTTTAAAATTTGAGTTTATAGATTAAAGCTTAACTCAAAAGTTGTGTTTTATTAGAAAATATGGATTAACATTCTTGCGGAAAAATTGCCAAATACTTGTAACTTTTCAAATTCGCTCACAATTATGCAAACGTATTAGAAAAGCTCTTGACTAAGTTCTGAGATGAACACATCAAAGCTGAACTTACTTTTAAAGAGAAAATGATGATTTATCAGCGGGGGAAAGAAATATAGAAACAATTTCAACATACTAGAAACTTAAAAAAATAATTCTAAAATAATAATTTTACAATTCAGTAAAAAAAAAACCAAATGCCACGGTAAATTCTCATTTCTTGAGTTGAAAAAAAAAACAATATCCACATTGTTGAAACTTTTCAAATTTAAATAAAAACAGGTTGGCTTTATAATTCAGTAGAAACCGCTAAACAACGCATTACTAATTTTTAGGTTAATCACATAAAAACAGAGCTTATTGTCATTCTGAAAATTCAAATTTTTCAAGTATATAAAAAAATATTTAAAAAAATTGTCGCATACTTGAAACTTTCTACATTTACATAATAATGATTATACTTTGCAATTTAGTGAAAATATCAAAATATTTCCTCACAAAATTGGGAGATAATCGCATGAGAACGGAATAAATTTTCATTCTAAAAATTCAAATTTTTCAAGAGAATAAAAAAATATTTAAAAAATTGTCACATACTTGAAACTTTCTAAATTTACTTAATAATTATACTTCGCAATTCAGTAGAAATATTAAAATATTTCGTCATAAAAATTGGAGATAATCACATGAAAACTGAATATGTTGTCATTCTGAAAATTCTACTTTTTTCATATGAATAAAAAAAATATAAAAACAATTGTCACATACTTGAAACGTTCTAAATTTACTTATTAATTATTATTACAAGGTGCGTGTATTGTTCGAATACCGCATTATCACGTCCATTAATAACATCCTTTTAATTAAACGATTCTCGAAGAAAGATAAGAAGACGCGTATTTTTGCTTTCTTGCTCGTTGGAGATGGAGAGGTCGCAAAGAGTGAGTTGATGGATTTTATGACTTAGTAATATCCTGTTCCGCGATTTTTAATCGCTTAACAGGCAATCAACTGTTAATTGCTCAACAATTACCTCATGATTTATCGGAAAATATAATTGAATTCAATAGTTTAGATTCAATAGAGAGAGAGAGAGAGAGAAAAATTTGTATTGGAACTGATAAGAAAATGGGATATAGTCGGGCCGCTGAGAGCTGTCTGTGACTCATCACTTAAAATCGCATGAATCAAGAATTAAGTAAACGTATGTCCGTAAGAAAATTTGGTGCCGCGCTGATTTTCATTGGCGGGATGTTTAAAAATTCTCGCGCAAACTTTTTTACGGTTATGTTATTTGACGTGGCGCTCGCGTGTTTTGTGTGTTTATATGAAGCGTGCCAATGCGATGCAAGTCATGCGTGAGCTTAGACCTACGTTTACGCTGCCCTATTTTTTAACACGCAGACACACGTTTCGTCTTTTATTTCATACTGTTTCGTACATGATAGAAAAAGATAGATATAAAATGCAAAGCAATTCTTAGTACGAAAATGCACGAGACACCAGCTCTCAACGGATGAACTATACGATGTAATTGTTGAATGTGGAACGCGTTCAGATTGTTTAGAAAGAAAAAAATATTTATAATTGGCACTGAAAGAAAATGGGATATGATTTAACTGTTAAATGTTGGAGGCGTTCATTTCGTGGTAGAGATGGGTAACTGATGAGTGAATCGACTCTTGAAAATGAGTCGAGGAGTCGGGTGACTCCTGTGTAAATTTGCCGCTCAGTTGTGAAGCGGGCACCTATTTTTTCGGAGTCGACTCTTTCCCGAAAACGCCCATCTCTAATTGAGAATGACTCATTTTGAGCCACACAATTTGTACTGATGAGGACCTCTTTTTCTGCGCATCAACATTTGTAAGGGGGGAAGAGATTATGAATGCGAGGACCTCTTTTTTTGCTCTTCACTACGTCTTCGGTGTAAATTGGAAAATTAAATAGGAGTTCTTAGAATTTGGCATAAACCGCTATAATAAGAAAAAAATTGCAACTAGTTGCGACCGTTACTACAATTTGTACAGGTGAGGACTTATTTCTGCGCGGGAGGAAGAGTTTTTGAATGTGAGGACCTCTTTTTCTGCTCTTCGGTGTAAATTGGAAAATTAAACTAGGAGTTCTTAGAATTTGAGATAAACCGCTATAACATGACAAACAAAAAGTTTACAACTAGTTGCGACCGTTACTACAATTTTATAAGGGTATGACTTATCTTGCATTTAATGCGTTATTTATTAAACAAGCCAATTAAATTATTTAAGAAGATACATTAAATTCCCTGATAACGAGGACGTTTGCTTCATGCTCCAGCCGCAGCGGTCATTAAGATAACATTGAGACGCCAAGAGGAATTCTTCCTTAATAAGATCCTTTAGGATTTTGCCGACGCAGGTTGTTTGCACGAGTCACAAAGCTTGTTACTTTACGATACCACTATATATTTATACTGCAGATTAATGTCGGCCGTAATCACTCGAGGCACAATAGCCCCCTAAATCCAAATCCGCATACAATGGCCTTGAGTTAATAAACGGTAATGAAAATCATGGAAGAGGTCCAAACGGTCGGTTCACGTATTCGAGTCAATCGGAATCAGAAACGGTGCCAAATGGCGATAAAATCGCTCGCGTGATCATTTTACAATTAACCTCTCAAGCCATGACAGTTTCGCTTATCCATTCGAGCGAACAAAAAGAAAAATGCAAATGTATAAAACAATTACACGCCGCCGTGTTTATTATCTTCAGTTGTACAAACCGCTTGGTCTTTTTGCCTCCGTTTAAGAGGACACGCCAAGGCTCCATTTAATGACCGTCATTATTGTGCGTGCATACCAGGCTAGATGAGGATATGTTCAAATTGATTAATAATAAATTCTAAGCCCGACAATCATTTGCAAATAACAATTTTAATCCAAGTCATAAATTCCTTTGTGTTTCACAACCCATCTATTAATTACTTGATGCTAAGCAAACTTGATCTCTTCATTCTCAACATTCGAAAATTACCAAAAAATATATACCTACTCATCCGATAGATTAATTAGATAAATCAGCTGTTAATCATGTCAAATAAATGCAACTTGTCAAAATTGCAAAATATGAAAATTATGCCGCAAAATTGAATTTATATTTCTCCACGCGTGAAAAAATTCTTGTTAATAACCCATGTTTTCCTTCCATTACAGATGCTTCAAATGATCTGAAAATCCAAAATGCATTGGGTCAAATTAGCCATTGTCCTCGGCTTCTGCAGCAATAGAGCGAAAGCCTCAGGTAATACAAATTTCTTTCTTCATCTTCCGTATGAGAATCTAAACGCTTTAATTTTATATTTTTAGATTATCCTCTGCAGACGGCCTATGAAAATCCACCACCACCACCACACCCATTCAACGTATACAACGATCCCTTCACAAACGAATTATACAAAAATGCGCCGACGAACTTCCGCTGCCCGTCCGAAGGATACCATCCGGATCCTGTGGATTGCCAAGTTTTCTACAGATGCGTTGTAGGTGCTGGTGGATTAGAGGCAGTGAAATTTACGTGCGGGCCTGGAACCGTTTTCGATCCGGCGAACAACGTTTGCAATTTTCCTTACGCCAGCAGTCGCGAAGAGTGCGGAGGAAATGCCGTAGATGGAAATTTCGGAAACGCAGACAATTCGCAATCCACCGCGTCTCCGGTGGTACAAAGTACCACAGGTTCATCTTATTTGCCGCCCCAAACCACCATTAGCACGCCGCAAGATACCACGACGCAAGCCACTGTTAGCACGACGCAAGTTTCCAGCGATATTGGAGATAAATGTACACGAGAAGGATTTTTAGCGGATTCTTACGACTGCTCGAAGTTCTACCGATGCGTTGATGATGGAAAAGGAGGGTTTAACAGATATGATTTTACGTGTCCGTCTGGAACCGTGTGGGATATCGACGCTGTGGCGTGTAACTATCCCTGGGCTGTAAATCGTACTACTTGCAGAAGTGGAACTGGAGGTACAGGTAGTACAGGAGGTCCCGGTGGTACAGGAGGTACCGGAGGAACTAGTGGTACTGGTGGTACAGGGGGTACCGGAGGAACTGGTGGTACAGGGGGAGATACTAGCGGTTCTGGAGGCACGGGAGAAACAGGGGGATCTGGTGGGACTGGAGGAACCGGGGGTACTGGAGGTACAGGAGGAACTGGTGGTACAGGAGGTACCGGAGATACAAGCGGTACTGGTAGCACGGGAGGAACTGGGGGATCTGGTGGGACTGGAGGAACCGGGGGTACTGGAGGTACAGGAGGAACTGGTGATATGGGTGGAAATGGAGGAATAAGTGGTACGGGAGGAACAGCTGGTACGGGAGGAACAGGTGGTACGGGAGGAACAGGGGGTACTGGAGGAACAGGGGGTACTGGAGGCACAGGTGGTACTGGAGGCACAGGTGGTTCGGGAGTAACTGACAGTGCAGGTGGAAGCGGTGGTGGAGGCAGTGGAGGTGCTGGTGGTACGGGTGGAACTGGAAGTACAGGTAGTGGTGCAGGCAGTGGAGGAGGAGGAACTGGAAGTGGTGGTGGTGGTTCTGAAGGCAGTAGTTCAGGTAGTACAGGAGGAACTGGAAGTGCAGGTGGGGCTGGAGGCTCTGGAGGAGGAGGAGGAGGTGGAGGAGGAGGAGGAGGTGGCGGAGGAGGAGGAGGTGGCGGAGGAGGAGGAGGTAAACCAGGAAAACCAGGAAAACCAGGAGGCGGAAGTTCGCAAGGTAGTGGTGGTACAGGTAGTTCTGGAGGAGGAGGAACTGGAGGTTCCGGAGGAGGAGGAGGAACTGGAGGTTCCGGAGGAGGAGGAGGAACTGGAGGTTCCGGAGGAGGAGGAGGAACTGGCGGTGCTGGGGGACCTGGAGGGTCATCAGGAAAGCCAGGAACAGATGGAAAACCGGGATCCGGCAGTTCAGGAGGTGCTGGTGGTACAGGTAGTGGAGGTGGAACAGGAGGCGCTGGAGGAGGAACTGGAGGAGGATCTGGAGGTTCAGCAGGAAAACCGGGAACAGGCGGCTCAGGAGGTGCTGGTGGTACAGGTGGTGGAGGTGGAACGGGAGGCGCTGGAGGAGGAACTGGAGGAGGATCTGGAGGTTCGGCAGGAAAACCGGGAGCTGATGGAAAACCGGGAACAGGCAGTTCGGGAGGTGCTGGTGGTGCAGGTGGAACCGGAAGCGTTGGCGGGGGGTCAGGAACTGGTACCACTGATGGAGTTGCAGGTTCAGGTGGCACGGGAGATAAATGCACCCAAGAAGGTTTTTTCGGAAATGAAAGGGATTGTACCAAATTTTATAGATGTGTACAAGGAAACACCGGGTATATCAGATATGATTTTACCTGCGCAAATGGAACCGTTTGGGATAATGAAGCACAATCATGTAATTATCCGTGGGCGATTAAAGGAAAATGTGGAGCTCAGGGTGAACATACTGGAGAAACCGGTCCATCTCAACCCGGATACCCTGGCCAACCCGGTCAACCCGGATATCCCGGACAACCTGGTCAACAAGGAGAACCTGGTCAACCTGGACACCCAGGTCAACCCGGGCAGCCATCTCAACCCGGATATCCCGGACAACCTGGTCAACCTGGACAACCCGGTTATCCAGGACAGCCTGGACAACCAGGTCAACCCGGACAGCCATCTCAACCCGGATATCCAGGACAACCTGGTCAACCTGGACAACCCGGTTATCCAGGACAGCCTGGACAACCAGGTCAACCCGGACAGCCATCGCAACCCGGATACCCAGGACAACCTGGTCAACCCGGACAGCCATCTCAACCTGGATATCCAGGACAACCTGGTCAACCCGGACAGCCATCTCAACCTGGATATCCAGGACAACCTGGTCAACCGGGACAACCTGGAGAACCTGGCCAACCTGGACAACCCGGACAGCCATCGCAACCCGGATACCCAGGACAACCTGGTCAACCCGGACAGCCATCTCAACCCGGATATCCAGGACAACCTGGCCAACCTGGACAACCCGGACATCCATCGCAACCCGGATACCCGGGACAACCAGGTCAACCTGGTCAACCCGGACAGCCATCGCAACCCGGATATCCAGGACAACCTGGTCAACCGGGACAACCCGGTTATCCAGGACAACCTGGCCAACCTGGACAACCCGGACAGCCATCGCAACCCGGATACCCAGGACAAACAGGTCAACCCGGATATCCAGGACAACCTGGGCAACCCGGACAGCCATCTCAACCTGGATATCCAGGACAACCTGGTCAACCGGGACAACCTGGAGAACCTGGCCAACCTGGACAACCCGGACAGCCATCGCAACCCGGATACCCAGGACAACCTGGTCAACCCGGACAGCCATCTCAACCCGGATATCCAGGACAACCTGGCCAACCTGGACAACCCGGACATCCATCGCAACCCGGATACCCGGGACAACCAGGTCAACCTGGTCAACCCGGACAGCCATCGCAACCCGGATATCCAGGACAACCTGGTCAACCGGGACAACCCGGTTATCCAGGACAACCTGGAGAACCTGGCCAACCTGGACAGCCAGGTCAACCCGGACAGCCATCGCAACCCGAATACCCAGGACAACCTAGTCAACCCGGACAGCCACCACAACCTGGATATCCAGGACAACCTGGTCAACCGGGACAACCTGGAGAACCTGGTCAACCTGGACAACCATCGCAACCCGGATACCCAGGACAACCTGGTCAACCCGGACAGCCATCTCAACCCGGATATCCAGGACAACCTGGTCAACCAGGACAACCCGGTTATCCAGGACAACCTGGAGAACCTGGCCAACCTGGACAGCCAGGTCAACCCGGACAGCCATCGCAACCCGAATACCCAGGACAACCTAGTCAACCCGGACAGCCACCACAACCTGGATATCCAGGACAACCTGGTCAACCGGGACAACCTGGAGAACCTGGTCAACCTGGACAACCATCGCAACCCGGATACCCAGGACAACCTGGTCAACCCGGACAGCCATCTCAACCCGGATATCCAGGACAACCTGGTCAACCAGGACAACCCGGTTATCCAGGACAACCTGGCCAACCTGGACAACCCGGACAGCCATCGCAACCCGGATACCCAGGACAAACAGGTCAACCCGGATATCCAGGACAACCTGGGCAACCCGGACAGCCATCGCAACCCGGATACCCAGGACAACCAGGTCAACCTGGGCAGCCATCTCAACCCGGATATCCAGGACAACCTGGACAACCAGGTCAACCCGAACAGCCATCTCAACCTGGTTATCCAGGACAACCTGGACAACCCGGACAACCCGGATATCCAGGACAAACTGGAGAACCTGGCCAACCTGGACAACCAGGTCAACCCGGTCAGCCATCGCAACCCGGATATCCAGGGCAACCAGGTACACCTGGTCAACCCGGACAGCCATCTCAACCAGTACATCCAGGACAACCCAGCCAGCCCGGCCAACAAAAGCCTACAATTTGTCGATCGGAAGGATTTATTGGTGATGAAAATGATTGTACAAAATTCTATCGGTGTGTAAACAATGGCCAATCTGGTTTTACACAATATGCATTTAATTGCGGCCCAGGTACCGTATGGGATGAATCAATTCAGTCTTGTAATCATCCGACGTCAGTAGAAGGAAAGTGTGGACAACAGTCTTCGCATCCAGGGCAGCCTGGACACCCAGAACAACCCAATCAGCCAGGACAACCGACCCAACCTTCACAATCGGGTCAACCAGGACAACCTGGAGAACCCCCTCAGCCCGGATATCCAGGGCAGCCATCTCAACCCGGACAACCTTCTCAACCAGGATATCCATCACAAACAGGACAGCCTTCACAACCTGGACAACCAGGTCACCCAGGTGAATCTGGTAAACCTTCACAACCTGTACAGCCGGGACAACCATCGCAGCCTGGGTATCCTGGACAACCACCTCAACCAGGGCAACCTGGACAACCAGACTACCCAGGAGAGCCTGGTCAACCAGACTACCCAGGAGAGCCTGGTCAACCATCACAACCAGGTCAACCGGGACAACCATCACAACCAGGTCAACCGGGACAACCATCACAACCAGGTCAACCGGGACAACCTTCACAACCAGGTCAACCCGGACAACCATCACAACCAGGTCAACCGGGACAACCATCACAACCAGGTCAACCTGGTCAGCATCCTTCACAACCAGGACATCCTGCACAACCTGGACAACCTACTCAACCTGGTCAGCCGGGACAACCGGCCCAACCTGGGTATCCTGGACAACCAGGTTATCCAGGGCAACCTAGTCAACCCTCAGAACCAGGTCAATCGGGACAACCATCACAACCTGGACAGCAACCTTCACAACCTGGATATCCTGTACAACCAGGACAGCCTTCACAACCTGTTCAACCTGGACAGCCATCCCAACCAGGTCAACCTTCGCAACCTGGGCAACCTGGACAGCAACCTTCACAACCTGGATATCCTGTACAACCAGGACAGCCTTCACCTCCTGGTCAACCTGGACAGCCTTCACAACCTGGTCAACCTGGACAGCCAGGACAGCCTTCACAACCTGGTCAACCTTCGCAACCTGGGCAACCTGGACAGCAACCTTCACAACCTGGATATCCTGTACAACCAGGACAGCCTTCACAACCTGCTCAACCTGGACAGCCATCCCAACCAGGTCAACCTTCGCAACCTGGGCAACCTGGACAGCCAGGACAACCATCGCAACCTGGACAGCAACCTTCACAACCCGGATATCCTGTACAACCAGGACAGCCTTCACAACCAGGTCAACCTGGTCAACCTGGACAGCCATCCCAACCAGGTCAACCTGGGCAACCAGGACAACCATCGCAACCTGGATACCCTGCACAACCATCTCACCCAAGTCAACCTTCGCAACCTGGACAGCCTCCGCAGCCTGGCTATCCTGGGCAGCCGAGTCAACCTACCCAACCTGGACAACCTGGAAGTCAACCAGGGCAAACAGGAAAATGTAAATCAGAAGGATTTATTGGAGATGATAATGATTGTACAAAGTTTTACCGATGCGTAAATAATGGACAAAACGGATTTACCGAATATTCCTTCACTTGTGGTCCAGGAACTGTATGGGATCAGTCAATTGAATCCTGCAACCATCCAACTTCGGTTGAAGGTAAATGTAGCCAAAACTCCAATGTTATTCAACCAGAACCTGGGAAACCAGCTCAGCCTGGATATCCAGGGGAACCAGGACAACCAAGCCAACCTTCACAACCAGGTCAACCGGGACAACCTTCACAACCTGGACAACCAAACCAACCTTCGCAACCTGGACAGCCAAGTCAACCTTCACAGCCTGGTCAACCAGGTCAAACGGGACAACCTTCACAACCTGGATATCCCGGACAACCTAACCAACCTACGCAACCTGGTCAACCAGGACAACCTTCACAGCCTGGTCAACCAGGTCAAACGGGACAACCTTCACAACCTGGATATCCCGGACAACCAAACCAACCTACGCAACCTGGACAGCCAAGTCAACCTTCACAGCCTGGTCAACCAGGTCAAACGGGACAACCTTCACAACCTGGATATCCCGGACAACCTAACCAACCCTCGCAACCTGGACAGCCAAATCAACCTTCACAGCCTGGTCAACCAGGTCAAACGGGACAACCTTCACAACCTGGATATCCCGAACAACCAAACCAACCTACGCAACCTGGACAGCCAAGTCAACCTTCACAGCCTGGTCAACCAGGTCAAACGGGACAACCTTCACAACCTGGATATCCCGGACAACCTAACCAACCCTCGCAACCTGGACAGCCAAATCAACCTTCACAGCCTGGTCAACCAGGTCAAACGGGACAACCTTCACAACCTGGATATCCCGAACAACCAAACCAACCTACGCAACCTGGACAGCCAAGTCAACCTTCACAGCCTGGTCAACCAGGTCAAACGGGACAACCTTCACAACCTGGATATCCCGGACAACCTAACCAACCCTCGCAACCTGGACAGCCAAATCAACCTTCACAGCCTGGTCAACCAGGTCAAACGGGACAACCTTCACAACCTGGATATCCCGAACAACCAAACCAACCTACGCAACCTGGACAGCCAAGTCAACCTTCACAGCCTGGTCAACCAGGTCAACCTGGATATCCAGTGCAACCAAGTCAACCAGCTCAGCCCTCACAACCTGGATATCCAAGTCAACCTTCTCAGCCAGGTCAACCTTCGCAACCTGGATATCCCGGCCAACCTGGTCAGCCAAGTCAACCTTCACAACCTGGTGAACCAGGACAACCTTCACAACCTGGGTATCCCGGACAGCCGAACCAACCTTCGCAACCTGGACAGCCAAGTCAACCTTCACAACCTGGTCAACCAGGTCAACCGGGTCAACCTTCACAACCTGGATATCCCGGACAACCTAACCAACCTTCGCAACCTGGACAGCCGAGTCAACCTTCACAGCCTGGTCAACCTGGATATCCAGGACAACCAAGTCAACCTGGACAGCCAACTCAACCAGGTCAGCCCTCACAACCTGGATATCCAAGTCAACCTTCTCAGCCAGGTCAACCTTCACAACCTGGATATCCCGGCCAACCTGGTCAGCCAAGTCAACCTGTTCAACCAGGTCAACCAGGACAACCTTCACAACCTGGATATCCAGGAAAACCAAGTCAACCCACTCAGCCTGGCCAACCTGGTCATCCTGAACAGCCCGGTCAACCCATTCAACCCGGCCAACCTTCACATCCAGGTCAAGCAGGGAAATGTAAATCTGATGGATTCATAGGAGATGATGATGACTGCACGAAATTTTATAGGTGCGTTGATAACGGAAAAGGTGGATTTACGCAACATTCGTTCACTTGCGGACCAGGAACAGTGTGGGATCAAGGCAGTTTGACATGCAACCATCCAACGTCTGTAGAAGGTAAATGTAGCCAATACTCCAGTCCTAACCAACCCGGTGGAGAACCAGGAAAACAACCTGGCGGACCAGGGCAGCCAGGACGACCGGGAGAACCAAGTCAACCAGGACAGCCTGGTCAGCCGGGGCAACCGAGTCAACCAGGGCAAACCGGACAACCAGGACAGCCGGGAGAATTAGGACAGCCTGGACAACCAGGACAATCTGGTCAACCAGGGCAGCCGGGATATCCTGGACAGCCTAGTCAACCTGGGCAGCCAGGTCAACCAGGACAAGTTGGACAACCAGGTCAACCGGGACAACCAGGAGAATCTGGGCAATCTGGTCAGCCTGCTCAGCCAGGACAGCCTAGTCAACCTGGACAACCGGGACAAGTTGGTCAACCAGGTCGACCGGGACAACCAGGACAACAAGGACAGCCTGGTCAGCCAGGACAATCTGGTCAGCCTGCTCAGCCAGGACAGCCAGGTCAACCAGGACAACCGGGACAACCAGGACAGTCTGGACAGCCTAGTCAACCTGGACAGCCGGGTCAACCGGGACAAGTTGGTCAACCAGGTCAACCGGGACAACCAGGAGAACAAGGACAGCCTGGTCAGCCAGGACAATCTGGTCAGCCTGCTCAGCCAGGACGGCCAGGTCAACCAGGACAAGTTGGTCAACCAGGACAACCAGGACAGTCTGGACAGCCTAGTCAACCTGGACAGCCGGGTCAACCGGGACAAGTTGGTCAACCAGGTCAACCGGGACAACCAGGAGAACAAGGACAGCCTGGTCAGCCAGGACAATCTGGTCAGCCTGCTCAGCCAGGACGGCCAGGTCAACCAGGACAAGTTGGTCAACCAGGACAACCAGGACAGTCTGGACAGCCTAGTCAACCTGGACAGCCGGGTCAACCGGGACAAGTTGGTCAACCAGGTCAACCGGGACAACCAGGACAGCCTGGACAACCTGGAGAACATGGACAGCCTGGTCAACCAGGACAGCCGGGGCAACCTAGTCAACCAGGACAACCTGGTCAGCCAAGCGAACCGACCCAGACAGGTCCATATCCGTGTAAACCCGACGAACATCCATTCTGCAACAAGCCAGGCTTCTATCCCGATCAGAGCGATTGCATGAAGTTCTACAGGTGCGTCGATTGGGATGAAAACAGTACAAACTCGAATCATAAATTCTCGGTGTTCTACTTCACGTGCTCACCGGGTACCATTTACGATCCAGTTTTAACGACTTGCAACCATCCGTCGGCCGTTGATCCTCCTAGACATTGTCCCACAACACCCGACCAATCAAAACCCGATTCAACAACTCCAAGCAATGAACAGGTAAATATTGATTTGGATTATTGTTAGGCGTTCTTATTTGTTTCTGTATTTTATAGATTGGTTCTACTCCTTACCCGACAGAAGGCACGAAAGCACCGACTACAGATGGCACCACTGTAGACCAGGTGGGTTCATGAAAATATACAGGGTGTTTCAGAGCTCTGGGAACAGTCAATCACATGCTTATTTTTCAAAATTTCAAAAAATGTTTTATAGAAAAGTTGTGTATAATAGTGAGCTGCACGCCCTAAAAATATTTAAATTTGTACAGGGTGTCTCATAACAAAGTTACTGACCAAAGTTATGTTTTTTTAAATAGGACACCCTCTATTTTTTGTCATTTTTTAATTATATGGAGCAAATTGTTTGCCGTTTTCGAAATATTTGAAGATTTGTTGAAATGCATGGTCTGGGTGAAATTTTATTTTTGCTCCAGTGATTGACGTTGAAAGATTAAAATCATTTCTATTATTTGGTTGAAGGTTCGAACTATAGAGCCAACCATGATTTCATACAAAAAAATATACAGGGTGATAAAAAAAATTCGGTAGAAAAACCGAACTTATAAAGTTAAATAACTTCGTTTTTTCAAATGGCACACCCTGTATTTAGTAACGTATTCTCAAGTAGAATCCAATTATCTTTCAGATTATAATAATTATTCCTGATATGATAATGGCCGAATACAAGAAAACTATTGAGATTAGGAACAGGGAACTCTTATACAATCTGGAAGATAATTAAATTCTACTTAAGAATACGTCACTAAATACAGGGTGTGCCATTTGAAAAAACGAAGTTATTTAAGTTTATAAGTTTAACGGTAGATGTCTTGTGAATATGTTAAACATTTTGAACTATTTTATTATATAAGTATTTTTTTTTCTATTTTTTTATCGAAGTGTTCGACAAATTAAAAACATTAATTTTCAAAAATTCATAACTCTTGGAAAAATTGACACATTTTCAAAAATTTTAATTAAATTTAAAGGTAGACATCTTGTGAATGTATTAAGCATTTTGAACAATTTTATTATCTAAGTATAAATTTTTTTCTATTTTTTATCGAAGTGTTCGACAAATTGAAACATTAATTTTCAAAAATTCATAACTCTTGGAAAAATTGACACATTTTCAAAAATTTTAATTAATATTAAAGTTAGACATCTTGTGAATGTATTAAACATTTTGAACAATTTTATTATCGAAGTATTTATTTTTTTTTTTCTATTTTTTTTTATCGAAGTGTTCCACAAATTAAAAACATTAATTTTCAAAAATTCATCTCACGGAAAAATTGACACATTTTCAAAAATTTTAATTAAATTTAAAGGTAGATGTCTTGTGAATATGTTAAACATTTTGAACAATTTTATTATCTAAGTATTTTTTTTTATTTTTTTTATCGAAGTGTTCCACAAATTAAAAACATTAATTTTCAAAAATTCATAACTCTTGGAAAAATTGACACATTTTCAAAAATTTTAATCAATATTAAAGGTAGACATCTTGTGAATGTATTAAACATTTTGAACAATTTTATTATCTGAGTATTTATTTTTTTTCTATTTTTTTTTATCGAAGTGTTCCACAAATTAAAAATATTAATTTTCAAAAATTCATCTCACGGAAAAATTGACACATTTTCAAAAATTTTAATTAAATTTAAAGGTAGATGTCTTGTGAATATGTTAAACATTTTGAACAATTTTATTATCTAAGTATTTTTTTTTATTTTTTTTATCGAAGTGTTCCACAAATTAAAAACATTAATTTTCAAAAATTCATCTCACGGAAAAATTGACACATTTTCAAAAATTTTAATTAAATTTAAAGGTAGATGTCTTGTGAATATGTTAAACATTTTGAACAATTTTATTATCTAAGTATTTTTTTTTATTTTTTTTATCGAAGTGTTCCACAAATTAAAAACATTAATTTTCAAAAATTCATAACTCTTGGAAAAATTGACACATTTTCAAAAATTTTAATCAATATTAAAGGTAGACATCTTGTGAATGTATTAAACATTTTGAACAATTTTATTATCTGAGTATTTATTTTTTTTCTATTTTTTTTTATCGAAGTGTTCCACAAATTAAAAATATTAATTTTCAAAAATTCATAACTCACGAAAAAATTGACACATTTTCAAAAATTTTAATTAAATTTAAAGGTAGATGTCTTGTGAATGTATTTATTATCGAAGTATTTATTTTTTTTCTATTTTTTTTATCGAAGTGTTCCACAAATTAAAAACATTAATTTTCAAAAATTCATAACTCTTTGAAAAATTGACACATTTTCAAATATTTTAATTAATATTAAAGGTAGACATCTTGTGAATGTATTAAACATTTTGAACAATTTTATTATCTAAGTATTTTTTTTTCTATTTTTTTATCGAAGTATTCCACAAATTAAAAACATTAATTTTCAAAAAAAAATTGACACATTTTCAAAAATTTTAATTAACATTAAAGGTAGACATCTTGTGAATGTATTAAGCATTTTGAACAATTTTATTATCGAAGTATTTATTTTTTTTCTATTTTTTTTTATCGAAGTATTCCACAAATTAAAAACATTAATTTTCAAAAATTCATAACTCTTGGAAAAATTGACACATTTTCAAAAATTTTAATCAATATTAAAGGTAGACATCTTGGTTTTTCTACCGCATTTTTTTTATCACCCTGTATAATTTTTTGTATGAAATCATGGTTGGCTCTATAGTTCGAACCTTCAACCAAATAATAGAAATGATTTTAATCGTTTAACGTCGATCACTGGGGCAAAAATAAAATTTCAACCAGACCATGCATTTCAACAAATCTTCAAATATTTCGAAAACGGCAAACAATAGGTATAGGGAGTATTGAAGTAACACAACTTTATTTGCTCCATATAATTAAAAAATGACAAAAAATACAGGGTGTAACATAAGTTTGGTCTGTAACTTTGTTATGAGACACCCTGTATAAATTTAAATATTTTTAGGGCGTGCAGCTCACTATTATACATTTACTTTTGTATAAAACATTTTTCGAAATTTTGAAAAATAAGCACGTGATTGACCGTTCCTAGAGCTCTGAAACATCCTGTATATTGGCATATGTTATTCGCGGATTTTTTATTTGATATAATTAAACGATAATGCCCCATCAATTAAATTGGCTTAGTTAACCCTTAACGATGTAAAGTACCTAAAACTCTATCGGTGATAATCTGTTTGTCTTGTAGAGTTAATTGACTTTATGATTAATTAATTTCTCACTTAACCCGTGGTGAAACATAATTATATATTTGATTAATTAAAACACTTGGTTTTGTTTCACTGATTTTATTTTTCTCTCCGACTAGTTTCGACCTTAGGGCATTCTCAAGGAGGAAAATAAAAAAAGTGTTTTAATTAATCAAATAGTTAATTGACTTAGTAAAACTTTAACGAAGTTCTATCGGTGGTAATCTTAACCCTTAACGATGTGAAGTACTTTAACTATATTGTATTTGTGTTACAGAGCGGATCGACGACCGAATTAACGACAACGATTCAGAGTACTACTACAGCTACAGATGGTACTGAAACTTCAACGAATACGATTCATACCGAAAGCACCACAAGTGTGAGTACACAAAACACTGAAAGTACGACCAATGCAATTAGCACTGAAAGTACTATTAATGTTGAGAGTACCACGTATGCAGAAAGTACCAGTTCTCAAAGTACGGATAGTACATCTCCCGCCACGAGTGCTGAAACTACAACATATGGTCCTAGTACTCAAGGTTATGAAACTACAACATATGGTCCTAGTACGCAAGGTACAGAAACTACAACGTATGGTAGCACGCAAGGTGTCGACAGTACGACGAACGCAGCAACGGAAACGACGAGCCATACTGAAACTGAAAGTACTACTGTTATAAGTACCGAAACCCCCGGTGAAGTTACCACTAGTCAAACAACGAGCACGACGGCAAGTTGTCCTATTAGTCAACTGGAAGGCGATCAAATCGCGCTCGTCTGTCCAACTGGTTTCCGAAGACATCCCAAGTACTGTAATCTGTTCTATCAGTGCACGACAAACGACAAAAACTACGATATGAAAGTGTTGGTCATGAGTTGTCCGAATGGTACGCTCTACGACGACAAGAAAGTGCAGTGTTTGCCTCCGGACGAAACGCAGGAATGTAAAGGGGAAATAGCCACGAAGCGCTTCTACCGGAAATTAGACGACAATTCTTTGCCACCAGTAAGTGTCTCATTCAGGTTCTAATTTTTCAAAACTAACAGGTTTTTTCTGCAGATTCCAATGCCCGGCGATAAATCTCTATGTCCGATGGAAGGTCACCACGAGCTCGAGAGTAGTACAGGTTGCAGTACCATGTTCCTAAAGTGCAGCAGGTCGTTACAGCGTAACGGAAGAATGGAAGGTTACCTGTTCCAGTGTCCGGATAACCACGCCTACTGGCCAACGAACAAACAGTGCGAGCAGACCACGAGGATGACCCAGTGCCAAGGGGTGGACGTCCTTGGAACGCGATGGGAAGTGCCCGTGGAAACGGTGAACGTAGCTAAACGCAGGAGAGGACTGAAAATTTAAATTTAGTGCCAGAAACTAAGTTTAGGAAACTAGTTGCCATTAACGAAGGTCCGTTTTGTTCAAAAAACCGGCCCTTCCCTCCCTTTATCCTCAATTAACAACGTTAATTCTTGATAAACGTTTTTTTTCCGTAATTTCCACGAATGGAAATATCCGAAAAAAAAAACTTGGGTCTATTTACGGTTGTGGGTAGTTTAATTACGATGTCATACAGTTCGTGTACATATCATTATTTATTCCTAACATCCGCAATAACGAATATATTTTTGTAACCGAATTAAGAAATAAACGAAAATATTTGATAGCTTCGTTGATTTTTTTTATTTTGTTATGACATGTGATGTCATGTCATAACTTATTACACCTAATTTTATCGCGGATGAGAAGACACGATGCAATCCGCTAGGACAGAGGAGAACTTTCCCCTGCTGCTGTTGTTTCTGGAAGAAGGAAACAACAGATCTCGGGAGAGTAAATATCGATTTTTCGGGGGCAACAACCGCTACACCAGGATTTCCGAGGGTGCCGGTAACGTGATAAGTCAGTGGCCCGGTGAGTAACCCGGCAAAGGCGAAACTCATCATAAACCCTTCTAAAATTTGCAGGACAAGTCTCGACTTGCTGGGTGTCAATCTTCCTATTCATCGTTATTTTCTTCATGATGTCGCTCACGCTTCTCGCGGTCTCCGTGCACCCCACCCCGTTCACGCCCAAGTGCACCCCGTACGATCTGAACAAATCGAATCTAAAGATCTACCTGATGCACTCGTTCGAAAATTGGAGCCCCAGCGAAATCGAAGGTGTCAAAGCCATCCTGGAAAACTATCCTCGAGTAAGAATCGAAATCGTCGAGCTTCACAATAATTCACACAAGCGGTATTACAGGAAGCGTTCGTTTAAAAAAGTTAACGTTTTGGATAACACGAGAAAGAATAAATCCAATTTACTGGGGAAGCTGGTTGACGAACATAAAGATGTGATCAAGCTGCGCGACGAGTACATGGAGGACTATTTCGCGTTCACTCCTCTGTATTCCGCTTGGAGGAAGTTAAACTCCGATTTGGTGGAGTTTGCCGCTAGGACGATAATGCTGTGGGAGTACGGGGGGATCAGCTTCAAACTGCCGAGGCTCCTCGCGCAGGTAAACAAGACCGCCAATCGCTTCAACGCTTCCAGCGCGGAGGAATGGAAGATCGAAGCATTGCTGACGAGTAATTTAACTACGTACGAGAAATTGTCGAAGGAGGTTGTGAATATTGATGATGAAGGTGTGCACATGGAGACTAAGACGCCGTGTCACGCCTATTTCGGAGAACTGCTGATGAATATACGATCGCTTGGTAGAAATTCGACAGTGTCTAGTCTTATAGTGAAGACCTTGAAGACGTTCTGTAAATCGGGAGCCGTTGATGATGACTTCTGTTTAAACTATGCTGAAAATTGATTGTTACATATCGCGTAGAAGACGTTTTGTAAATCCGGAGCCTGTAACTTGGCTGAAAATTGATTATTATATATGTATTATTATAAATATTGTTTTACATTTCTTTTGTATCATGAAATAATACGTATGGAAGTAGTGGTACCATTTGTATTTTTTTTCTTCCATAATACGGATCTGGGGCACTCTGTGGCCTTTTCGCCACGCTTGTTACTCAAACAAATAGCGCATGTATTTGTTATTCTTAACCTGTATAAAGGAACGATTTTCATGGGAAAAATAGTTTTGTTTTGAGACGTTCCAAAATTACTCAAAATTTGATCAAGATTGCGATTTTGTGAAAACTTATCACAGGATTTTGTAAAAAAAAATTGCCAAAAGTTCGTCTATAGTGTCTTTTTTGCATGTAAACTCTCGTTTATTGTCCATGCATTGGAGGGTGGGTGTAGAGCCCACCCACTGCCCTCGTGTCCATGCATTGGAGGGTGGGTGTAGGGCCCACCCACTGCCCTCGTGTCCATGCATTGGAGGGTGGGTGTAGGGCCCACCCACCGCCCTCGCTTTCACGAAAAAATAACTTTTCGTGTTATTTCTAAACGTTTAACTTATTTAATAAATTTATAATAGCTATTTATTCAACAAGTACATAATGTAGGACTTTATGAACGAGCCATAAAGTTTACAGTCCGAGCATGCTTGCGAGTTTTCATTTTAAACGGAATATCAAATCATGAACATTTTACGTTTTTCGAGACTCGAAAAAAATATTAAAAAAACAATTGCTATCGATTTGAAATTTTCAAAAGTTACTCATTACTCTTCCTAGTTCACAATTCAATACAATTTTTCCTTGGATTTTAAGATGTTTTTATTTTAAACGGAATTTCAATTGGTGAAAATTTTAATAGTTTTCGAGACTCGAAAAAAATATAAAAACAATTGCTAGCGATTTGAAATTTTCAAAAGTTACTCATTACTCTTCTTATTTTACAATTCAGTAAAAACTGCAAGTATTTTTTCCTTGGATTTTAAGATATTTTTTTTTAACAGAATGTCAAGTCATGAAAATTTTAACAGTTTTTGGAGACTTGAAAAAAATATAAAAAGAATTGCTATCGATTTGAAATTTTCAAAATTTACTCATTACACTTCCTAGTTTGTAATTCAGTAAAAACTGCAAGTATTTTTTCCTTGGATTTTAAGATATTTTTATTTTAAACAGAATGTCAAGCCATGAAAATTTTAACAGTTTTTTGAGACTCGCAAAAAATATAAAAACAATTGCTATCGATTTGAAATTTTCAAAATTTACTCATTTCTCTTCCCAGTTTGCCATTCGGTAAAAACTACAAGTACTTTTTCGTTGGAATTTAAGATATTTGAATTTTAAACGGAACGTCGTCATGAAAATTTTAACAGTTTTTCGAGACTCGAAAAAAATATAGAAACAATTGCTATCGATTTGTAATTTTCAAAATTTACTCATTACTCTTCCTGGTTTGCATTCAGTAAAAATTTCAGATATTTTTTCCTTGGATTTTAAGATGTTTTAATTTTGTTTTAAGACTCGAAAATTTAAAAAAAAATCGATTTGAATTTTTTTTAATTTACTGGTAACTCTTGCTAGTTTACAGTTAAATAAAAATTACAAATATTTTTTCTTAGACTTTAAGATATTTGAATTTTAAACGGAATGACAAGTTGTGAAAAACATTTTAAAAGCTTTTTGAGACTAGAAAAAAATATAAAAACAATTGCTATCGATTTGAAATTTTCGAAATTTACTTATTACTCTTCTTAGTTTGCAATTCAGTAAGAACTGCAGGTACTTTTTCTTTGTATTTTAAGATATTGAATTTTTAAACGAAATGGCAAGTCATAAAATTTTAATAATGTTTTGAGACCAAAAAAATATATATAAAACAATTGCTATCGATTTGTAATTTTCAAAATTTACTTCTTACTCTTCCTGGTTTCCAATTCAGTAAAAATTGCAAGTATTTTTTCCTTGGATTTTAAGATGTTTTAATTTTAAAAAAAAATCTTAAAATCCGAGGAAAAAATACTTACAGTTTTTACTGATTTGCGAACTAAGAAGAGTAATGAGTAAATTTTGAAAATTTCAAATCGATAGCAATTGTATCTATATTTTTTTCAAGTCTCGAAAAACTGTTAAAATTTTCATGACTTGACATTCTGTTAAAATAAAAATATCTTAAAATCCAAGGATAAAATATTTGCAGTTTTTACTGATTTGCAAATTAGGAAGAGTAATGAGTAAATTTTGAAAATTTCAAATCGATAGCAATTGTTTTTATATTTTTTTTCGAAAGGCAAAAAATTACTAAAATTTTCACAACTTGTCATTCCGTTTAAAATTAAAATATCTTAAAATAATCCAAGAAAAAATATTTGTAATTTTTATTTAACTGTAAACTAGCAAGAGTTACAAATATTTTCACTTGGATTTTAAACGGAATGACAAGTCATAAAAATTTTAATGTTTTAGGACTCGAAAAATTTAAAAAAAAAAATGCTATCGATTTGAATTTTTTTTTAATTTACTGGTACCTCTTGCTAGTTTACAGTTAAATAAAAATTACAAATATTTTTTTCTTGGATTTTAAGATATTTCAATTTTAATGAATTTTTTGCCGTTCGAAAAAAAAATATAAAAACAATTGCTATCGATTTGAAATTTTCAAAATTTACTCATTACTCTTCCTAGTTTGCAAATCAGTCAAAACTGCAAGTATTTTTTCCTTGGATTTTAAGATATTTTTTTTTAAACAGAATGTCGTCATGAAAATTTTAACAGTTTTTCGAGGCTTGAAAAAAATATAGAAACAATTGCTATCGATTTGAAATTTTCAAAATTTACTCATTACTCTTTCTACTTTGCAAATCAGTAGCAACTGCAAGTATTTTTTCTTTGGATTTTAAGATATTTTTTGTTTAACGGAATGTCAAGTCATGAAAATTTTAACAGTTTTTCGAGACTTGAAAAAAATATAGAAACAATTGCTATTGATTTGAAATTTTCAAAATTTACTCCTTACTCTTCCTGGTTTGCAATTCGGTAAAATTTTCAGGTATTTTTTCCTTGGATTTTAAGATGTTTTAATTTTGTTTTAAGACTCGAAAATTTAAAAAAATCGACTTGAATTTTTTTTTAATTTACTGGTAACTCTTGCTACTTTACAGTTAAATAAAAATTACAAATATTTTTTCTTGGACTCTAAGATATTTGAATTTTAAACGGAATGACAAGTTGTGAAAAACATTTTAAAAGCTTTTCGAGGCTAGAAAAAAATATAAAAACAATTGCTATCGATTTGAAATTTTCAAAATCTACTCATTACTCTTCCTAGTTTGCAAATCAGTAAAAACTGCAAGTATTTTTTCCTTGGATTTTAAGACATTTTTTGTTTAAACGGAATGTCAAGTCGTGAACATTTTAATAGTTTTTCGAGACTCGAAAAAAATATAAAAACAATTGCTATCGATTTGAAATTTTCAAAATTTACTCATTACTCTTCCTAGTTTACAATTCGGTAAAAACTGCAAGTATTTTTTCCTCGGATTTTAAGATACTTTTTTTAACGGAATGTCAAGTCGTGAAAATTTGAACAGTTTATTGAGACTCGAAAAAAATATAAAAACAATTGCTGTGGATTTGAAATTTTCAAAATTTACTTATTACTCTTCCTAGTTTGTAAATCAGTAAAAACTGCAAGTATTTTTTCCTTGGATTTTAAGATATATTTTTTTAAACGGAATGTCAAGTCATGAAAATTTTAACAGTTTTTCGAGGCTTGAAAAAAATATAGAAACAATTACTATCGATTTGCAATTTACAAAATTTACTCATTACTCTCCCTAGTTTGCAAATCAGTAAAAACTGCAAGTATTTTTTCCTCGGATTTTAAGATATTTTTATTTTAAACGGAATGTCAAGCCATGAAAATTTTAAGTTTTTCGAGACTTGAAAAAAAATATAAAAATAATTGCTGTCGATTTGTAATTTTCAAAATTTACTCCTTACTCTTTCTAGTTTGCAATTCAGTAAAATCTGCAAGTATTTTCTCCTTGGATTTTAAGATATTTTTGTTTTAAACAGAATATCAAGACCTGGAAATTTTAACATTTTTCGAGACTAGAAAAAAAATATAAAAACAATTGCTATCGATTTGAAATTTTCAAAATTTATTCATTACTCTTCCTAGTTTGCAATTCAGTAAAAACTGCAAGTATTTTTTCCTTGGATTTTAAGATATTTTTATTTTAAACGGAATGTCGTCATGAAAATTTTAACATTTTTCGAAACTTGAAAAAAATATAGAAACAATTGCTATCAATTTGAAATTTTCAAAATTTACTCATTACTCTTTCTAGTTTGCAATTCAGTAAAAACAGCAAGTATTTTTCCCTCGGATTTTAAGATATATTTTTTTAAACGGAATGTCAAGTCATGAAAATTTTAATAGTTTTTCTGAGACTTGAAAAAAATATAGAAACAATTGCTATCGATTTGAAATTTTCAAAATTTACTCATTACTCTTCCTTGTTTGCAAATCAGTAAAAACTGCAAGTATTTTTTCCTTGGATTTTAAAATATATTTTTTTTAAACGGAATGTCAAGTCGTGAACATTTTAACGGTTTTTCGAGACTCGAAAAAAATATAAAAACAATTGCTATCGATTTGAAATTTTCAAAATTTACTCATTACTCTTCCTAGTTAGCAAATCAGTAAAAACTGCAAGTATTTTTTTTCTTGGATTTTAGGATATTTTTAAGTGTCAATTCGTGAAAATTTTAACAGTTTTTCGAGACTTGAAAAAAATATAGAAACAATTGCTATCGATTCGAAATTTTCAAAATTGACTCATTTCTCTTCCTAGTTTGCCATTCGGTAAAAACTACAAGTACGTTTTCTTTGGATTTTAAGATATTTTATTTTAAACAGAATGTCAAGCCTTGAAAATTTTAAGTTTTTCGAGACTCGAAACAAAATATAAAAACAATTGCTATCGATTTAAAATTTTCAAAATTTACTCATTACTCTTCCTTGTTTGCAAATCAGTAAAAACTGCAAGTATTTTTTACTCGGATTTTATGATATTTTTATTTTAAACGGAATGTTAAGTTGTGAAAATTTTAGTAGTTTTTCGAGACTCAAAAAATATATAAAAACAATTGCGATCGTTGAAATTTTCAAAATTTACTCATTACTCTTCCTAGTTTGCAAATCAGTAAAAATTGCAAGTATTTTTTCCTTGGATGTTAAAATATATTTTTTTTTTAACGGAATGTCAAGTCATGAAAATTTTAACAGTTTTTTGAGACTTGAAAAAAATATAGAAACAATTGCTATCGATTTGAAATTTTCAAAATGTATTCATTACTTTTCCTAGTTTGTAATTCAGTAAAAATTGCAAGTATTTATTTCTTGGAATTGAAATAAATGTAAAAGTTCATTTTTCGAAAACAAAATTTGTCTTCGGGGGCAACCATTTTTCTTTCTTCAAGATTTGATCAATTTTCTTTGTGTACTTATAAAGACGCATTATTGAAGACTAATCCGTCAAAATTTCAAGCATCTGTCGAAATAAATGTGGAATTCCTAGAGCAATTTCTGTAAAAGTTCATTTTTCGAAATAAAAATTTGTCTTCAGCGGCAGCCATTTTTCTTTCTTCAAGATTTGATAAATTTTCTTTGTGTACTTATAAAGACGCGTTATTGAAGACTAATCTGTCAAAATTTCAAGCATCTGTCGAAATAATTGTGGAATTCCTAGAGCAATTCCAGTAAAAGTTCATTTTTCGAAATCAAAATTTGTCTTTAGCGGCAGCCATTTTTTGGTAGTGCAAAGTTTGATACATTTTCTTTAGGTATTTAAAAGACACGTTATTGAAGACCAATCTGACAGATTTTCAAGCATCTGTCGAAATAAATGTGGAATTGCTAGAGCAATTTATGTAAAAGTTCATTTTTTGAAATCAAAATTTGTCTTTAGCGGTAGCCATTTTCTGGTAGTGCAAAGTTTGATACATTTTCTTTAGGTATTTATAAAGACGCGTCATTGAAGACTAATTTGACAGAATTTCAAGCATCGGTCGAAATAAATGTGGAATTGCTAGAGTAATTTATGTAAAAGTTCATTTTTCGAAATCAAAGCCATTTTCGTTATTACACAGTTAAAAACTGTATTTAGGCTGTTGTAAGATTATAGGGCTATCGGCGAACATCCACTAGAATAAAAAAAAAAGTAACGCGCCGCTGCAATACCGCAATAATACATATAACATATTATACGGTGGTGTGGAAATTTGCTACACAAACACACACACATGCAGCCTCCTCTGACCAAAACTTCACGAAGCGCCACTGGTGCGGCCACAACGCCAGCTAACCCTACCCATCTGTATTGCCACCTCTGCTGCCTCGGCCGTACCATGAGTCACCCCGCGAGCCGTCACAAATACACGGTGCTCATTGGTCGCCTCTTACGACCTGCGTATTCTAAACCCCCGCCCGCAGGAGCGATTTAAAAATACTAGTATTTAATAAAGAATAACTTTTAAATATTACAATTTATTACATCCACTTGTGAGGACTTTTCTCATTTCCGAAGCGAATGTACGCGCAAAAAATAGCCAACCAATTGTAAACAATGAAAATCGAAATGACCAGCGAGTGCCTGTTGAAAACGATTCCTTTCTTAAAAATCCCCATCAAAAATGCGGCAAACTCCAACATGATAATGACCGAATAGTAACACATCCACGGAATGAAGAACTTCCGATTTCGCTACAAAAAAAAAAAAAAAAACGTCGTGTCTTGAGCGAATCCGATCCCGGCATTACTCACCTTAATCGATCCCAGCATCAAAAAGGCGTAGCATTGTACAGAGATGACCGTACCGATCAATGTAAAATCCCTTGTCAACTGGGGTGTTAGAAAATCCGTTATAACTTTGACGCCCGCTCTAATGACATTGCACGGTAAGGCGTTACCAATCCAAAGTATCCTTAGCATATCATATAAGCTTAAGAACTGGAATATATTTTAGTTTAGGCGGTTTGTAAACTTTCGCAGAGGAGGCAAGTTTTCTTCCGTGGCCTCCTCCGCGAATAGAATAGTAATTACCAATCCGAGAATGCCCAAGATTCCAGCGTAGGACATCGACAAATTGAACACGTTGAAGTGACACAATTCGCCGACCGGTCCACCCACCTGATGCTGGCAACTCCTGAACACGGTGTACTGGAGCAGTTTCATGTTTCATAGTCAGCTATGGATGTAAACAGTACTGTCAAAGTGGAGTCAAAATTATGAAGATTGGGTGAGACTATAGTTCCACCAGATATGAGTTCGGTCAGCTGTATGGTGTTGAAGCAACCGAGCTCTATCTACAAGAATCCCGGTTTGAGGCTGGACGACCACAACATTCTCAACGCTATCATGTGGACATTGGGATCCCTGCTGGTGTCGTTTAACGTTCAACTAAGTCAGAATAATGCAGGTAAATACCTGGGAGCTAGGGAGGGTGGGGTTCGCCGGGGTTACATGTGTTATAATTTTAAAATAATATTCCGACGTTGATGATGATGTTACTTTGACACGAGGTGTTGTGATTTTTTTTAGGTATTTTGGTTTCGGTGACGATCGTGAACGTGCTAATGATGTTGCTGGCCACTTTATTACTGGGAAAGGGACTAAAAGAGGTATGATGTTTAAGTACTGTAGTTAAGTCCATCCTTAAGTGTAATATAAAAAAAATTGTTTAACTACCTTAAATTAACTCTACAACAGCGGCGGCTCGTGGATTTTCGTAGGGGAGGCAAAGACAAAGATGCAGCTCGTGCTAGACTACTTCCTCTTATAGAGGAAGCAAATATTCCGTTGCTTTTTCGGTCAAATTTTATTCCGTTGCCTCACCGACGAACATTCACGAGCCGCCGCTGCTCTACAACATCTTAAAAATACACGGATTAAATTTTAAAGTGAAATTTGAAGCCTTTTAGAAGAAGACTGCATGTTTTTTATTTGCTTATCTCAAAAACCATTCTACCGATCTTGCTTTTTACTTTTCTCCGTTACAAAGTACGAGAAAGTATTGTGATCGTGAAAATTTTTTCATTTTTTTTTACGGACAATTTCTGGAAAAAAAATGGTGATGTGGCCATCATATTACTTTCTCCGATGGTATCATCATTTATATTTACACTTTCATGGTTTATTTTCTATTTAAATAATATTTTAAATGTACATCGATCGTTGTGTAAACTCGGATGAAACTGACGTTTAAAACGTCAAAATTATGAAAGATCGAAAAATTATACTTCAAATCCAAAAACTAAGTTTACTCAAAAACCAAAGGGATTTCGAAAAAAACTTATTCTTTATAAGTTGTTCATTTTAGCATTCTCTACAATTATTATTAACATAAATTCGCTGTAGCTATTATCATTTTATATTTATAAACCAAAAATTAAAAAAATAATAATAATTTTTTTTCTCGAATAAAAATGATTTTATGAAAAATGGTTTCAAGCAAAAGATGTTAATTTCTTTGTTGTCTTCAAAGAACTCAAAAGCTTTTGGTGAAATTTCGTACACCGAAAGTGAGTGTATACCGTTTTTTTGTTTTTTGCCAATATTTTTTTAAATATGAAAAAAAGCACAAAAACATTTAAACAAATATTGAAGACAGCAAAGAAATTAACATCTTTTGTTTGAAAATATTTTTCATAAAAACAGTGTTATTCAAGAAAAATTATTTTTTCATTTTTGGTCTCTAATTATGAAACGATATTTACAGCAAATTTATCTGAATAATAATTGTAGATAATACCAAAATGAACAACTTATAAAGAATAAGTTTTTTTCGAATTTTCTTTAGTTTTTGAGTAAACTGAATTTTTGAATTTTAAGTATAATTTTTGCATATTTCATCATTTTGACGTTTTAAACGTCAGTTTCATCCGATGTACATTTAAAATATGATTTAAATTGACAATAAACCATGAAAGCGTAAATATAAATGACTGATGATAAAATTGAAAAAATAAAAAATCCGAAAAATTGCATTTTTTGAAAATTTCTAAAACGATAAACGATCATGATTTTCTGCGAGCGGCATGTAAACATACTCTGAATAGTGCAACTTTTTCCTAATTATAGCCATGCTATGCATTCTTATCTTGGACGCGGTGTATACAGGGTGCACAGAAAATTCCGACAACTTTACCACTTAGATGTATCATTTATTTATATTTAACACAATTCACTAATTTTTTTTTAGTTTATATCACATTTTAAGAAAGTTGGAAACGTAGAAAAATATACAGGATACTTAGAAAATTCAAAGAATATGCTGATCTACAGGTGTATCATAGAGTTAGCATAATTCATTTGTTTTTTTCAATTCGAATCCCTTTTTAAGAAAGTTGAGATTTTTTAAATAAAAATTCTAGACGAGGTTTGGAAACGTAGAAAAAATATACAGGGTACTTAGAAAATTCAAAGAATATGCTGATCTACAGGTGTATCATAGAGTTAGCATAATTCATTTGTTTTTTTTTCAATTCGAATCCCTTTTTAAGAAAGTTGAGATTTTTTAAATAAAAATTCTAGACGAGGTTTGGAAACGTAGAAAAAATATACAGGGTACTTAGAAAATTCAAAGATATGCTGATCTTCAGGTGTGTCATAGAGTTAGCATAATTCATTTGTTTTTTTTTTTTCAATTCGAATCCCTTTTTAAGAAAGTTGTGACTTTTAAATAAAAATTCTAGACAAGATTTGGAAACGTAGAAAAAATATACAGGATACTTAGAAAATTCAAAGAATAAGCTGATCTACAGGTGTAACATAGAGTTAGCATAATTAATTTGTTTTTTTCAATTCGAATCCCTTTTTAAGAAAGTTGAGATTTTTTAAATAAAAATTCTAGACGAGATTTGGAAACGTAGAAAAAATATACAGGGTACTTAGAAAATTCAAAGAATATGCTGATCTACAGGTGTGTCATAGAGTTAGCATAATTCATTTGTTTTTTTTTTCAATTCGAATCCCTTTTTTTAAGAAAGTTGTGATTTTTTAAATAAAAATTCTAGACGAGGTTTGGAAACGTAGAAAAAATATACAGGGTACTTAGATAATTCAAAGAATATGCTGATCTACAGGTGTAACATAGAGTTAGCGTAATTCATTTGTTTTTTCAATTCGAATCTCTTTTTAAGAAAGTTGAGATTTTTTAAATAAAAATTCTAGACGAGGTTTGGAAACCTAGAAAAAATATACAGGGTATTTAGAAAATTCAAAGAATAAGCTGATCTACAGGTGTGTCATAGAGTTAGCATAATTCATTTGTTTTTTCAATTCGAATCCCTTTTTAAGAAAGTTGAGATTTTTCAAATAAAAATTCTAGACGAGGTTTGGAAACGTAGAAAAAATATACAGGGTACTTAGGAAATTCAAAGAACATGCTGATCTACAGGTGTATCATAGAGTTAGCATAATTCATTTGTTTTTTTTTTCAATTCGAATCCCTTTTTAAGAAAGTTGTGATTTTTTAAATAAAAATTCTAGACAAGATTTGGAAAGGTAGGAAAAATATACAGGGTACTTAGAAAATTCAAAGAATAAGCTGATCTACAGGTGTATCATAGAGTTAGCGTAATTCATTTGTTTTTTTCAATTCGAATCCCTTTTTAAGAAACTTGAGATTTTTTAAATAAAAATTCTAGACGAGGTTTGGAAACGTAGAAAAATATACAGGGTACTTAGAAAATTCAAAGAATAAGCTGATCTACAGGTGTGTCATAGAGTTAGCATAATGAATTTGTTTTTTCAATTCGAATCCCTTTTTAAGAACGTTATGATTTTTTTTTTATTTAATGATGCCAAAATATTTTGTATTTGAGGTTTAAAAATGCGAAAAAAATATTCAGAGTACTCATAAAATTATGAAAACCTACTAATTTACAGGAGTATCATTGATTTAACACAATTCATTCGTTTTCTCAATTAGAATTGCTTTTTAAGGAAGTTGTGATTTTTTTTTTAAATAAAAGATGCAAAAATATAACAAATTCGGTTGTGGAAAATTATACTGGGTGCTCAGAATATTCTGAGAACTTTATAGTTTACAGATGTATTATTTATTTAACATAATTCATTTGTTTTTTTTAGTTGAATCATATTTTAAGAAATTTGAGATTTTTTCTAATTTAAAGATGCGTTAATACGAATTCTAGATGAAGTCTAGAAGCATAGAAAAATATGCATGGTGCTCAGAAAATTCAGAGAACATGCTGATCTACAGATATATATCATAGATTTGTCATAATTCATTTGTTTTTTCAATTCGAATCCCTTTTTAAGAACGTTATGATTTTTTTTTAATATAATGATGCAGAAATATTTTGTATTTGAGGTTTAAAAATGCGAAAAAAATATTCAGAGTACTCATAAAATTATGAAAACCTACCAATTTACAAGAGTATCATTGATTTAACACAATTCATTTGTTTTCTCAATTAGAATTGCTTTTTAAGGAAGTTGTGATTTTTTTTTTAATAAAAGATGCAAAAATATAACAAATTCGGTTGTGGAAAAATATACTGGGTGCTCAGAAAATTCTGAGAACTGTTCAGTTTACAGATGTATCATTTATTTAACATGTCATTTGTTTTTTTTTCAGTTGAAATCATATTTTAAGAAATTTGAGATTTTTCTAATTTAAAGATGCGTAAATACGAATTCTAGATGAAGTGTAGAAACGTAGAAAAATATACACGGTGCTTAGAAAATTCAGAAAACATGCTGATCTACAGATGTTTCATATATTTAGCATAATTCATTTGTTT
Source organism: Ocypus olens (assembly GCA_910593695.2). Classification (NCBI taxonomy): domain Eukaryota; kingdom Metazoa; phylum Arthropoda; class Insecta; order Coleoptera; family Staphylinidae; genus Ocypus; species Ocypus olens. The sequence goes on along the minus strand of OU343062.1, from coordinate 5,373,245 downwards.
TTTTCAGTTGGAATCATATTTTAAGAAATTTGAGATTTTTCCAATTTAAAGATGCGTTAATACTACGAATTCTAGATGAAGTCTAGAAGCGTAGAAAAATATACATGGTGCTCAGAAAATTCAGAGAACACGCTGATCTACAGATGTATCATATATTTAGCATAATTCTATTGTTTTTTAATTCGAATCCCTTTGACTTTTTTTTTAAATTAATGATCTGAAAATACAAAAACTTGGGCGAGATTTAAAAATGAGGAAAAAATATACAGGGTGCTCGGAATATTTCAGAAACTGTCCAATGTGTACAGGGTGCCCGGATTTCGTAGGGGTTACGCTTAAGTTTGCATGCATGACTTTAAAGAAGGCACTTCAAAGTTTTACCCCCTCAAAGATTCATCACAATCGATTGAAAATACGCCGAGTCGAGTTATGGCGATTTGAAAATGGTCGAAATTTCACGAATTTCATTTTTTTTTTCACCAGTGTATACGATTTCATTTTTTTGCACTTTGAGACGAAACTATGCATTTTGGTGAAAAATTACAAGTTGTAGAGCAAAACATTTGCGATCGATATTGGCCATTTGGATTTCCCAATAGTGAGCGTATTTTCCGCTAAAGAGCGTTGAAAAATTTCGAAGAATTGTGACCTGCTGATTTTTTTGATTTCCAGCTAAAACTATGCATCTTCTGGAGGGATTATAAGAGACCAAAGTTGTAGAGCGGTAAATTTCCGATCGATATAGGTCTTTCGACTTTTCCAATAATGCGTGCATTGCCTGCCAGAGGGCGCAAAATCGTGACCGTATATGCATTTTAGTTTTTTTTTTCAAATTTTTTATTAAAAATTATAAACTTCAAGATGATATAGAAAATTCAATGATCCATGTTACAGAATTTGTTACTTTATAACTTGGATTAAAATTAATATCTCAGCTAATATTAATTTTCAATCCAAGTTATAAAGTAACAAATTCTGTAACATGGATCATTGAATTTTCTATATCATCTTGAAGTTTTATTTTATAGTTTTCCTTGTAATTAGGCTTAGGCCTGTAAGGAAATGAAATAAATAAATAAATAATAAAAGTAAGTTATTTTCGAGATTTGTTTTAAAACAATGGACATATCAGAATTGGAATCAGTGACAAAACTCGAACGAAGGAACTGAAAAAACAGCAAAAAAAATTATCACTGCCTTGATTTCAAAAACAATCCAAAATGAACCTCCTTTTGATATGTTGCTAAAATATTTGAGCATTGCTGGAAATAAAATGACAACACCCAAAACTTGAACTGAAGATTACAAAATTGCATTCGACGATTAGAAAAATTATTACACACCTACAGCGGTGTTCCTCGAAATGTGCCAGCCCCCCTAATGAAAAACTCTAATTCCCCTCACATATTTCATGAAGTTTGGTTGATTTTTTTGCATCATATATTGCCAACCTTTATTGGTATAAGAATGGGAGTAATTTAAAGGGTTAATTATAAAGTTATATTGACCAAGCGAGTTGCGATCAGATACGTTTCATAAACATTGTCGTGAAGTGTCATAATGTAATAACTAGTTATGTAACAAGTCCGTAATAAAGCACCTTATTCGACGAGACGTTTTATGAAGGCGAGTCCATAAAGTGCTATTGTGGGCGAATTAGATACAAACCTTTATGTTCGACTGCTTCTAGCATGCTTAGAATACTTTTTTAACATATAGGACGGAAATTTCATCCTAAAATTATATCTGAAATATTATCAGCGCCATCTGTCACTTTTTTATTCGAATAAGTACGTTTGGTGATCATCCGTTAGCATTTGAAAGGAACACGAAAAATATTGCCTGTGTTTTTAGATATTAATCGCTACATTTAAAGAAACATATCATACAAATAAAACAAAAACTAAAGCAATGTATTCATATATTAATTGAAACAACCTCCCTTTTTAGAGTAATTTTCTGTACATCATACCCTGGATTTTAATATCTTTATGGAGCATGTACCAAATTCAATTAAGAGACATCCTGCAGCTTTATCAATCCCTCACAGATTTAAAACCTACAAACAAATTACCGTGGATATCTCTGCTTGGTTATGTATTCTCACTCGGTAACAATCATCGATACTCACCACATAACCACTAATACGCAATTTTTACAGTTGTCCGCTGCCACCTGACACTGAGCGTCGCTTACGTCGCTCTACAGCAATGGTTCAACAAGAAACTAGAGCAGGAAATGACGATGAAAGGAGAGAAGAAAATATGATGGGAAACATGGCTAAGTAAAATTAATAAACGTGTATTAGAAAAAGAAACTTAGTCTACTTTTAAATAAGTGATAATACGAGTAATAATAGGTTAAATAACGCAACTAACTAACATGGTAATCATTATTTACATTCTTTTCTTCATATAAAAATTAAGAAGACGCTTTTTTGGCGGCATCTTCGGCGACTTCCTCGAGCTTCCTCTTCCTCTTCACCAAGTGTGTGATGTTATTAACTTTCTTCTCCGGCGAACTTACGACCGGCTGTTCCTCTTCCGTTTTTTTACCCGCCTGGAACGAGTCGAATTTTGGAGACCACCAAATTTGCCACAAAAGCACACCAAGCGAGGGAAAGGAAGTGGATGTTACTCTAAATGTGATATTATTTCATTAAAGGTAATAAAAAAAAAAAAAGCAAACTGAAAAATTACAAATTTTATTAAATTTTAAAGAGAGTACGAGATCACAAAAATACACAATCGGTAATAAAATAATAACACATTTAGCTGAACGTGGCGGAAGCGAAAGAGAAGAAAATCACAGCGAAACCTTCAACCGTTTCATCTCGTTTTCAACGACAGTCGTGATTATCTCTTTAGTGGCAGTATCTATATCACCTACCTCTTCCTTATAAATCTTCAAGTCCTCGATCTTCTCCTCCATTTCGGGGATCAGGTCCTTCATTTCTTTGATTTCGTCGACGTCGGACGATCCGGGCTCCTTGAGCGCCTCCAAGACCTTCGTGCGCTCCTTCAGGATCTCCAGCGTCTTCTGGTAGTTCTCGATGCCTTCGTCGGGTTTGTTGTGCGCCGCCAGCGCCATCCCCAGCTTGTAGTAGGACTCGGCGAGCTTCCTCATGTCCTTGGACTCGGTGAAGATGGATTTTTGGAGCTCGACGCCGGACTTGATGTCTGCGATTGCGCTGTCGAAGTTTTCGCTCTCGAGGGAGACCTCTCCTAGGGTGATTAGGCAGTCGGCGTAGTCCGCCTTGCCCTCGTCTCCGCGGCGCTCGAGGATTATTTTCGCGAGTTCGAGGACTTCCCAGGCTAGTTGTAGATCGGTGGGCTCTTCTTCTTCAATTTTTTCAGCTGGAGATTGTTTATCTTTAGTTATGATATTACATTGATGAATTTGCGAATTGAACTACTAAGGCGGTCTAGGAGACAAGCATACAGCTGGAGGTAGGATTTTGAAGGTGCTCTTGCTAAGGAGATGGAATGACTCCACATCAAATTTTTAGTGAAACTTGGGAAAAATTCTTGGGAATGTTGAGGGTTGTTTATGAAGATAACACTCTTGAAGCAGTGAAGACTGCAGATATGATACGTCAGGTCGACAGTCGACTTCCTCTGTTGATAAAAAAATGATCGTGTATGGTCACTTGTTTTTTGTGATCGGCGATCACTATCCAGATTATTGCCGATAAACTAAAACTGGAAAAATCGTCTGTGTCCAATGATCCTAACAAAGAAAATGCTCTTGCTAAGGAGATGGAACAACTCTACATCATTTTTTTAGTGAAACTTGAGAAAAATTCTTGGGAATGTTGAGGGTTGTTTACACTGAAAAAGGTCATTCTTGGAGCTGTGACGACTGTAGAGATGATGCAACGCCAGGGCGGCAGTCGACCTCTCCACTGAAGGCAATTCTTGGAGCTGTGAGGACTGTAGAGATGATGCAACGCCAGGGCGACAGTCGGCCTCTCCACTGTTGATACAAAATTATCGTGGACGGTCTCTTGTTTTTTCTGATCGGTGATCACTATGCAGATGATTGCCAATAAACTAAAACTGGAAAAATCGTCTGTGCCCAACGATCCTAACAAAGAAAATGCTCTTGCTAAGGAGATGGAACAACTCTACATCCACATCAAATTTTTATTGAAACTTGAGAAAAATTCTTGGGAATGTTGAGGGATGTTTACACTGAAAAAGGCAATTCTTGGAGCTGTGAAGACTGTAGAGATGATGTTGAGATCGACAGTCGACTTCTTCTGTTGATACAAAATTATCGTGGACGGTCTCTTGTTTTTTTCTGATCGGTGATCACTATCCGGATGATTGCCGAAAAATTAAATCTGGGAAAATCATCTGTGCTCACGATCCTAACAAAGAAAATTGGCTGCTAAAAACCTCTCAAAGTTGCCAACACTTGACCAACCGAATGCATCGACTGGAAAAAGTTCGTCAAACTTCCCGTTTTCCTGTAACTGGTGATGAATCATGACTCTATGAGTATGAAGTTGAAATCACAGCAAGGAACGGGAAACAAAAGTTGAAGGTCAAGCCTCTCGTTTTTTGGCATTCTTGAATTTCTTCCCAAAGAGCAAACGGTTTTTTTTTTTTTGGAGGGAGGATGGTTGACGGAAATTCGGGTTGAGGAAGTGCGGATGATTTTGGAATTGGCATAAGCATCTAGCTATTTGGCCACTAACGATAATTAAGTTTTTGAGATTCCATTTTAATAATTAATGGGACATACACTACACATCCATGGACCCACACGGCCACTTCTTCGTTCCGAAAAAAGAGACCGTACGGATGGGATTCGAACCCACGACCACGAGGCCCGTGAGCAGGAGCTCCACTCACTAGGCCACCGCGGCCCCCAGAGCAAACAGTGAAGTAGAAGATAATGCGCCTGCACATTCCAAAGTTTGACATTGTTGAACTTCTTCCTAAAGAGCAAAAATTTTTTTTTTTTAGGAAGGATGGTTGACGGGAATTCGGGTTGAGGAAGTGCGGATGATTTTGGAATTGGCGTAAGCACCTAGCTATTCGGCCACTAACGATATATGTTTTTTTTTGAGATTTCATTTTAATAATGAATGGGACATACACACACATCCACAGCCACTTCTTCGTTCCGAAAAAGTGACCGTGCGGATGGGATTTGAACCCACGACCACGTGGCCCGTGAGCAGGAGCTCCACTCACTAGGCCACCGCGGCCCCCGGAGCAAACAGTGAAGTAGAAGATAATGCGCCTGCACATTCCGAAGTTTGACACTCTTGAATTTCTTCCTGAAGAGCAAACAGTGAACGGAGCCTTTTATGTAGAAGATAATGCTCCTGCACAGTTTTGATATTCTTCAATTTCCTCCTAAAGAACAAATGGTGCATACAGCCTGTTGGGTAGAAAATAATACGCCTACACATTCAGAAGTTTAATTAACATTCTTGAATTTCTTCCTAAACAAACGTAACCTATACATTAGGAAGTTTTGGCACTCTTGAATTTCTTCCTAAATAACTAACGTAACTTACACATTCGGAAGTTTTGACGTTCTTGAATTTCTTCCTAAAGAGCAAACGGTGAATGCAGTCTTTTGCGTAGAAGATAATGCACCTACACATTCAGTAGTTTTGACGTTCTTGAATTTCTTCCTAAAGAGCAAACGGTGAATGCTGTCTTTTGCTTAGAAGATAATGCACCTACACATTCAGTAGTTTTGACAGTCCTAAATTTCTTCCTAAAGAGCAAACAGTGAATGCTGTCTTTTGCGTAGAAGATAATGCACCTACACATTCAGTAGTTTTGACATTCTTGAATTTCTTCCAAAAGAGCTAACGGTGAATGCAGTCTTTTGCGTAGAAGATAATGCACCTACACATTCGGAAGTTTTAACATTCCTGAATTTCTTCCTAAAGAGCAAACAGTGAATGCTGTCTTTTGCGTAGAAGATAATGCACCTACACATTCAGTAGTTTTGACATTCTTGAATTTCTTCCTGAAGAGCAAATGGTGTACGCAGCCTTTTACGTAGAAAATAATGCGCCTACACATTCAGAAGTTTTGACATTCTTAAATTTCTTCCTAAATAACTAATGCAACCTGTTACGTAGAAGATAATGCACCTGCACATTCAGTAGTTTTGACATTCTTGAAGTTCTTCCTGAAGAGCAAACGGTGTACGCAGCCTTTTGCGTAGAAAATAATGTGCCTACACATTCAGAAGTTTTGACGTTCTTGAATTTCTTCCTAAATAACTAATGCAACCTGTTACGTAGAAGATAATGCACCTGCACATTCAGTAGTTTTGACATTCTTGAAGATCTTCCTGAAGAGCAAACGGTGGACGCAGCCTTTTACGTAGAAAATAATGTGCCTACACATTCAGAAGTTTTGACATTCTTGAATTTCTTCCTAAACAACTAATGCAACCTGTTACGTAGAAGATAATGCACCTGCACATTCAGTAGTTTTGACATTCTTGAAGTTCTTCCTGAAGAGCAAACGGTGTACGCAGCCTTTTACGTAGAAAATAATGCGCCTACACATTCAGAAGTTTTGACATTCTTGAATTTCGTCCTAAATAACAAACGCAACCTGTTACGTAGAAGATAATGCACCTGCGCATTCAGCAGTAAGTCCTTGAGTTTCTAACACTTAATTCGATCACTATACTAGATCACCCTACCTACTCACCAGACTTAAGCCCACCGCAATTTCATTTTATTCCCGAAATGCAAATTAGTATTACCGGGGCGACACTAAGATGATAAAACGCAAACGACGAGGCAGCTGAAGAGAGCCTTACTTCCAAGAACTTCCATGGATGTTTTCAACAATGGAAACAAGTGTATTGTTCCAAATGGGAAGTATTTTGAAGGTGATAAGATTGATATACCCTGAATTTTGTAAAATAAAGGATTTTTAACATCAGTTCTTGTATTTATTGAACAAACTACGTCTTTTTGTAAGGTCCTAACAAGAAAGCAGCTGCCCCGGATCAATTTTTATTTACAAATTTTTAACAAATTATCCTCCAAAATGAATGTTGATTAAATAAATGCGAAGAAATATAGCCGAAATATATGAATATTCAACCTGTTTGTGACTGTTGATTAACCCAGATTTGCCTACAATCCTATATACAAGACGGCAATTTTAAAGTCTCTACTAAAATTATTTCTAGAATATTGTCAGCGCCAACTATCGGTTATTTTTTCGAGTCTTATATGTAAGACGGCAATTTTAAAGTCTACCAAACTTATTTCCATAATATCGTCAGCGCCATCTATCGGTTATTTTTTCGAATAAGTACATTTACTAATTACTCATTGATATTTGACAGAAGAACGAAAAATATTTCGCGTTTTTTTAGATCCTAGTCACTAGATTTATTCAAACATATTATTTACTTTTATTTTATATCTCAGGTAAATGTAAAATAATTTTTAAATTAAAACCAGAAGTACGCTAAAGCGTTACTAAACTCTTTGAAGGGCCAGAAATACCCACATTTCTAGATCCAAGTGGGGCCAGACAATAAAGAAAATAAAAGTTGAAATGTTTTGCGAGTTGAAATAAAATGGCGGGTGCTCACAAAGCTGTTTCATTGAAGTACTTAGTTAGCCTACTTATCAATAAATGTGTTCACGTGTAAAGATCCAAATATAAAACGTAAATATTCAAACTATAATTTTAGAAGGTGATACAATGCGCGTATGACCGCCCCACTAGGCATGTGTTCAAAAGGTGGTACGATGAGTGTACCACTGCCCCCCAAAGAGTCATCAGAGAAATATTCTGTAAATAAATACTTGACATATATTTAATTATTATTTCTAAATTGATATGAATATATTTGGTTTTTTTTTTTAGTGTGACATGTGAGACTAGCAAACTTTCTTTTGACAAGGATCGTCATCACATCGACTGAAAATGCCGAAAAACGAATAAATTTAATTTAATTAGAGACTTACAGAAACCGAGACAAGCAAAATTTCTTTTGACGTGGATCGCTGTCAAGTATAGGTTGGAACAATAAAGATTTATTTATTTATTCATTTACCTGAACCGCCTTCTCCAGCATCTTCAACCCCCTCATCGACAGCATCCTCCTCTTCAGTCTCCATAAGCGAATCATCCCCATTATCAGCCGTGGAAGAAGCGGCCTCGCCGTTAATGGAAATGTTGGCAACCTTCGTATCATCAGTCTTATTCTCCTCCTCTTTAACCTTTTCCTCGCCCTTTCCATCCTCCTTCTTTTCGTTCTCATCATCTTTACCTTCCTTCTTTTCATCAGTGCCGACGACGACCTCTCCCGCATCGTCTTCCTCCTCCCCCTCGGCTTCAGCCACAATTCCCTCCTCGTCTTCCTCATCGGAAGCTTCCTCCTCCATGCCGACCTCCACCTCCTTCGGCACGCCCTCTCCCAGGGGATTGCCATCCCTCCTCGAGATTTCTAGCAGAGCCTTTCCGTACAACAGGTACACGTTGCCGAGGCTGTTGTGCTTGTCGTCTTTGTGCTCCTCGACGAACATTTCGCTGGAGCGGCTCAGGTATGCGGCCGCATCGGTGTACTTGTTGAGGAGGTAGGCTTTCGTGCCCATGGCGAGGAGTTCGGTGGCGGTTTTTCCTTCCATGGTTTCTGCCATCTGAAACAAAAATTATTTTTCAATAGGTAAAAAAGGAATGAAACGTCTTTTTTTGAGAATCGAATAAAAAAAATACAGACTTTTATAATTCCGTGAAAATTTTCATAAATAAATATTAAGGCTCGTTTCCATGTGACGAAAGTCATTGGAATTAAATGAGAATTACAGTCTTGAGATGTCAAAATATGCAATGTTGTCGGGTCTAATCTCATGTTTGCTAACTTCGCTTTATAATACGTCGGTGCAAAGCTTCTCATTTTAATCTGGATTATAATATTAATCCGAGTTACCCAACTTAACTAGAGTTGTTGGTGCAGCGGGCATTAGTATTGGATATTATTTTCGGCATTTTATTACCACTTTTCTGTCAAATAATAAATCAATTGCAACATGGCATGAATATATCAATGGCATTGCATGACAAACAGTAGAGACACCCAAGTAATCAAATGCTCCACCCCCAGTTGGTGGGGCGGGTGGCAACTTTGAAATTTCAAACGGGAACCCCCATTTTTTATTACAGAATCGGATCCTACGGAAAAAAAAGCATTAATTTTTTCATTTCGTAACAGATGGCACTGCAATAGCAAAAATTAAATTTAACATAAATAAAAAGTTAGTAGCATCTCGCCAAACAGTATTAATTAAATTAAATACTCAAAATGGTGTTCTTGATCTTCAATGCACTTGTTAACTCGAGCTACGAATAGTTCCTGTAGTAAACCCATAGTGGATTCATCATTAATGTTCGGTGTGGTGTAATTGGTGATAAACTTTTAGGGCCATATTTTATTGAGAGCAATTTAGATGGTAACACATACCGAAACATTCTTGAAGAAGAACTACCAATGTTGCTAGCAGAAATAAGTTTAGAAGTGCGACAAAACATGTGGTTTCATGATGGTCTAGTAACGTTACCAACCCGATAAATTCAAAAATGTACAATCCAATATTTTTTTAATATTCGTTAATATCTCCCCAGTTTCTTTTCTTGTGCGGTTACTTAAAAGTTCCGGTTTATAAAGAAATACCTACTATTTGCGAAAACATGCTGCAACGAATAAGGGATGCTTGCACCAGTTTGAAGTTCAAGGACATCAATTTGAGCCTTTAATTTATTTAATAACCTTGACGGAGGGAGGCAACACGCCACTAACTTTTTAAGTATGTTAAATTTAATTTTTGCTATTACAGCGCCATCTGTTACGAAATGAAAATATTGTTTCAATAAAAACTTATGTATTGTTTTCCGTAGAATCTGATTCTGTAAGGAAGGAAGGATGGTGGTTCATATTTAAAATTTCAAAGTTGACCCACTCAGCAGTGGGTTGAATTTAGAACAGGATGATGTCCCCTTTTTTGGTCCGAAAACGTTTTTTCTTATTTTTCGAGATATTTCCATTCGTCAGGTTTAACCTGGCATAGTAAAATAGTAATCCCAACAATACTATACGGGATGTAGAGACTTGCCACACTGCCAAAACACCTAACAAAAAGAACGGAGCCAGAAATGAAATTTCTAAGGAAAATCGTAAACATGACCAAACTAGACAAAGTTAGAAATGAAGAAGTATAGTCCAAACTTAAACAAAAACCTGTCACACTCAAAATCGAAAGAAAACAACTAAACAAGTCCGCACGTGTATGCAGGATGGGAGATAAGCGACAGAACCTGTACAAGAAATAAGGATCAGAGGGAAAAAAAAGCAGGAAGGCCTAGAAAAACTCTAAAGACCATCATCACACAAATAGGTAGGAAACACAATAAAGAAATGGAAGAAATGGAAAGATTAGCAAGGAACAGGAAAGAGCGGAAAATATGGGGCAGTAATACATACCCGACGCCCCAAAGGGTAACACAGGGTTCATTAGGAGAAGAAGAAAAGATTTGAAGTTGTAAGAATTGAAGTCATGAGAATCAAAGTCGTGATAAAACATAAAATGTTTGAAATTCTGTTTTTATATAAATCTGTATAATGTAATTGTTTAAATAATAACGCATTAGATCCTTTCTTCACAAATTTGTTTATTCAGCTAAATGTACATTTTAACTGAATTTTTTTTCCTCCTCGAAAATGATACAACATATCAATACTAGTCGGAATAAACTTATTAGCTTATTAACTGCTATTCTATAACAATGACAAAAGTTTAGAGGTACATACGTGTACATATTCGTAATGTTAATTAATTAATCTTTTGAAAGAACTCTGTTATATTGGTTTGCTTCAAAGAACATTGCTGCTGCTTAGACTGCTCAATAACTTTTTTTTAAGAGAAAAAGTGCCTGAAATGCTTTTCCATCACTTTCGTTTTGTAAGGTGTCAAATGAGGCTCTTGCTTCTTTAACTGACACCTCTGCCAAAGGTTCTGATGTATCTTCCTCATCTTCATCGTTGCTTTTTTATTTGTATGTCGGAGATAAAATTTCACCATCGGTTAGTGAACCTGAGATAGCAACATCTTCATCCACTTGAACAAAGTCAGAAAAACTCACACCGCTGATCTAGTGGTTCTATTGTTAGTTCTTCATCATCCGTAATTTTTGGAAGATTTTCATGATCTTCTTTTACGAAACCGGATCTTTTGAAGCAGTTGAGAATCGTTGGGGGTGTTACAGCTCTCCATGTCTTGCCAATCAGTAAAATAGCAGTCAGAACCGTGATATTCGCCGTTAGCTGCTTGTCGAGAGATTCTAAAACGAGCTTAATAATTTCTTTGCGACAGAACGTCTTAAAATTATGGACGATCCCTTGGTCCAACGGTTGTAATTTGGAAGTTGTATTCGGCGAAAAAAAGTAAAGTTCTACGTTGGACAATATAGGAGGACTGTTGTGGACAGTGCGATTGTCTAAAAAGAGTAAAATTTTCCGCTTTTATCATTTCATGTCCCCCAGCGGTTAAAAAGTTCTGTCGTCATCCAAGCTTTTTTGTTAGCAAGATAATCAGTAGGAAACGATTTCACTCCTTTGAAACATCGCGGTTTCATTGCTTTTCCCATCACTAAGGGTTTAAGTTTTTCCGATCCGTCCATATTTACTGCAAGTAAAACTGTCAACCTCTCTTTACTATGTTTTCCCCCATGACATTTTTCATCTTTAAACGTAAGCGTCTTGTCCGGTAAACATTTGAAAAATAGGCCAGTTTCATCAGTATTAAAAATGTCTCGGGCATTATAGTTTTCAATCAAAGTCAAACTGCATCATTAACACTTCTACTGTCCCCACAAACTTTTTTAAACACAACTCCATTTCTCTTTTTGAAATTTGTACCCTTCACTTGCCGCAAAGTTTTTGATGCTTCACTCTTTTGCTTTTTCCTTTAACAAGTTTCCGCTAATAGACACTTGTCCTCTACACTGTCTTAGCCAAACGACCAGGCTTTCTTCCAGACGAGGAAATTCACCTTTAGTAGTTCTTTTCCGTACTCCAGCAGTTTGAGCAGCATAAATTTTCTCCTTGTGCTTTATTATGGTTGAGAGAGTACTCTGAGGAATCTTAAATTCTTTTGCAACATCACTTTTCTTCTCACTTTTTTGATTAACTTCTTCTTTTCAGCAAGCGTCAAGCATTTATACTTTTTAGGACTCATAACAACACTAACTTTTAATCTGGTATACAACCCACGAAAGAGGAACAGTAACTGAAACTTAACTAAACAAACCAATGCGTGCGGAAGTTTGTGTCAAACTAATCATTACAAAAACAAAGGCTCGTGCACGATTATACGAGTTTGGACTTGCCTCAAAATATACTTATGGACCTCTGCGAGTTCTGTAATCTTTCTCTCTCTTTCTCTCTGCAACTTTGAATTGTCGAGTGTTTGACGCCGATGAGTTCGAGTTAATGAGTCATTTTGTTACAAAGCGATGATTGTTTCGTTCAAATTACCAAGTGCATAAAGATGTATTGATTTAGTTCGAAATATAAAGAGATTTTCTAGGGAACTCGTGATTGTTTCGTTCGGATTACCAAGTGCATAAAGATGTATTGATTTACTTCGAAATATAAAGAGATTTTCTAGGGAACTCGTGATAACTTTGAATTACAGAGACGTTCGAACTAACACAGGTTTGAATTAACGAGAGTCGACTGTATATTACATCTACCAATAGATTAGACTTTTTTGACAACTTGAGTGACAGAAATCCCCACTAGACTGTCGAACAACGCTTGCTACAAAAAGTTGTACTAAAAATCGCACTCACATCGTTTAGAACGTTCTCCATGGCGGAAATTCGAAAAATAGTCTCAAAAAACTCAAGAACAATAACAAACTGTCAACTGGCAATTGGCTGTTGGCGACTTCGTGTATGAATATATTGGAAGTATACCATGTTGGTACTTGTCACCTTCTAGTGTTTGTCACTAAAGATGTCGGAAAAGTCTAATTTATCGGTGGATATGGTATATTACATATTATCGATGTTGATTGGTGGAGAAAGTTTTAGGTTATGATATGTTTTATTTAAGTATGGAAACGATTTGTTTAAATTATATCTACTGCAAGGATATTAAAGGCAGTACCGCTTGTTACTAATAATAACAATAATAATAAATACATATTAATCAAGATTTAGACAACAAATACATCTCGACAAATTCCGGTAGAATAGGTTATATCCCCATCAGCAACTCTAACACTGCATTGATGAGGACTTCGAGTCTGAAATCGTCTGATGGGGAAATAATTACTGCTTACAATATATTTGTTATATTTGAACATGCATGTAGTCATCCGTCATTCACAATATTTACACTGATAAATCCAACTCGGAATACAAGTTAATGTTTGCACACTCGTCACATAAATAAAAGTATTAAACATAAAACAGTGCTACTTACAACTTGCAGTAGATATTATGTTTATAAGTTTTATGTTTATGTTGTACCACTCGATGGGTGATTTTTTTTGTCGATGTCTACGGTGGTGGGGGGAGCGCATGCGCAGCGACGCCGTATCGACGACGTCGCCGGGGGTAGGCTGGCGATGCGGCACACACGGGCCGCGGGTTATTCAGTGGGAGAAATGCGTGGGTGCGTGCTAAATCGCGCGAATCCCGGGACGAACATATCGTAAACACAACAAAACAACGTACCTACATTTAGGAGCGAAAGAAACAAGCCTGCATCACCAAAAAAACAGGTTAGTATCAATAAATTCTCGTGAATGCGCCGGGACATTAAATGCGTTACGAGATGTAACTACTTGATGATTCCGGCCACGTCTTCACCCAATAAAAATAATAACAATAATGATGAAATTTTATGAAAAATAGATCGATGCCCTAGTGGCCGGTACTGGTTTGTGTCAAGGTTTGATATGGAACATGAGCCCCCCGTTCCGGTTACGCGGTGTCGTGGGGTTGTTGCGGCTGACGTCAGAGGAATTAATTGTTAGGGGCGCGATTGTTGGCGGTGGCGGTTTTCCCCGCGGGCTCAAAACCGATCTGCGGGAGAGGCGCGAGTCTGAAATAACAAAAGCCTTGGGGTGTGCTTTAAAAATTAAAAAAAAAACGTACACGCCGGAGTCTGTAAGATTAAAACTTTTGCTGCTATTATTAAAAGACTAAATCAGCTTTAAAACAAAAGGAAACGAGGCGAGGAAAAGTTTCACAAGTTTAAGGGGATTTTAAAAGTTTGTAGTTATTTTTATTAGATGCTGCTACAAATGTTTCCCTGAATGTACTTAAAAACTAAAAAATCAGAGAATGGTAGAACTTCGTAAATCTCTTGGATTTTCTCATTTATCTTTAATATGTAATAATAATAATAATAATAATAATAAAGCGCTTGGTTTTTGACAAGATTTTATTTTGCATCGAGATTTTTAACTCAGAGGACGAAGGGGGTTCTCGGTCCACTGATGATGGAGACCTTATTTTTACACCAAATAAGGACATTTTGACTATCTTAACCGTAGGTACTCTAAACCTACGTTATCTAAAATGTAACACGTAGAAGCCTCCACGATAACTTTACTATCGCAAACTCACAATTTCAAGTATTTATCAACGGAAATTGTCGTAAATCATGGGAACCTTATTTTTACACACCAAAACACCAAATAGGGACATTTTGACTATCTTAACCGTAGGTATACTCTCGCCGCGCTATGAAGGCGTCTGAGGTGAACAAAGAGTCGGAAAGGGCCCTCATCAAAAGTGATTCGATATTTTGTTACTTTACATTCACAGATGTTTACACTTTACTTGCTAGCTATTGGTGCACTATCCTCTTCTATTTATACATCAGTAGTTTTTAAAAGGTTACAGATAGCTCCTTCATAGCGCGGCCAGACTTTACCTATGTTATCTAAAATGTAACACGTAGGAGCCTCCAGCGTAACTTAACTATTGCGAAACACAATTTACGGTATTTATCAACGGAAATTGTCGTAATAAATCAGCGCGCTAAAACCTTTAATCTCATAGTAGGGAACGACAAAAGGGATTAGGGAACGCGGCGGCATTGTTATTCCGGAAACTTCGCAGAGTTTACTTTGGACGAGTGAGAATTAATCAAAGGCAATTACAAAGGCCAAACGCGGACGGACTACATGCCGTGCGAGAAGATAATAATGTTAATCGATAAATTAATATTATGAGCGCACAAAACTACCGTTCAGCTGTCCCTCCGATTTAGAAGGGCGATAACATCTTGTTGGTTTTATCGTGTTCGGTGGAATGAGCAAAGTGGGTAGGAATTGGTCATGATAATTAGGGATTATCTCTTTGTAAGCGTTTTACATATTTTATTAGATACTTTGTTACTAATTTTTGGATGAAAATATTCACAACCAGATTATGATTAAATAAAGATTGAATCTGTGAGGCTCTAATGCCCGCGTTGATAATGTCTGATTACGGCGGTGGACGCATACGCACCAGTGTAAAACGTTCGCATTTTGCTCTGGCGCTTTCGCGTCCAATGGCTTGAATTTCTCTTTAAAGATATCCAATTTTGAAGGTTCAAATATTCATAGAAAATCTTCGAGGATTCGAAGCATCGAATTTTCCAAGTTTCGAATTTTCAATGTTTCGCAAATATTGACGAAATTCACTTGATACACGCGTTTTATAAATTTGACGTTTCACACTTTGACATTATTGTATAATAAAATCGAAGGCGGTGATTCTAGCGCAGAGAATTGAGATATTTTTGCATTTACGTGTGAAACAAATTATAGACCGTTTTCTCGCTATTATCAGTTACATTTACAGTAATTATAAGTAATTAGCTATTTAATGATTAACTAGAAATCGTTCTTCTTTTTAAAGGAAATATGATTGATAGGAATTCGGGTTAGGAAATCGAGGATGATAGGGAATTGGCTTAGCCAGCTAGGGCATTCAGCCCGTAGATAGTATTTAATAATTCATTTAAATGAAATGAGGACAAAGACTAGATATATCCAGGGACCCGCACGGCCATTTTTCGAGTCGCCCGGACGGGACTCGAACCCGTACCAGCGGGGTCTAGAGGCCGGACCTCTGCCCGCTAGACCACCGCGGCCCTAGAAATCGTTCATTAATGAAAAATCGTTTATTAATGAAAAATCATTAATGGGGGTCATTAATGAACGATTTTTGATACTTTTGTTTACATTAAAGTTATTAACCAACGAGCAACGGGAATAGTTTTTTAACATCATGCCTCGATTCTATCGTGATGGAACATTTTCAAGAGATGCATTCCACTTATTTTTGTTTAATTTATACTTCTCCGAGTAGACATTTTGTACAAAAGAGTAAAACAGTTAAAAACGACTGACTGATTTGCAGCATGATATACGCGCGACTAGACAATAAAGTGATGAATTAATGCGATCATTTTTGGCAAACGTTTCTGTAATCTTTTACATCCGTACTCGTAGATAATGGATTGTCCGTATTGTGGGTCCGGAAAACTTTTTTAAACTTTGGCTAGTTTGAAAGTAAATATTAGTTCCCGAGTGAATGTGTAGGTGTCTTCCTCCACAGGCATGTGTAGTGTTTCATTCAAACGGGGCTTCAACCACAAATGATGTTGCTAATTATAAGCATTAGCCAGCAATGCATACTGCAGTTTTCGAAACTATAAAACCCAATTTACGAAGAATTGAGTAACGATGATTACATTAACACACGCAATGTTATCAGATATAGATATCAGTGACCAAAACTTTAAAATTGAAAACTCAGATTTTCGACCAAAAAATAATTTTTCTAAAAAAAAAATTGGTGTCATTTTGTAAGAAATTAATATATTTTAAAACCGCTACGTCTTTTGTAACTTCAATCAATATAGGATATAAAAAATTGCCGTCCTTTGCTCTAGCCTAAACCATTTCGGAGATATCGTGTATGCAAAATGGCGTCCCGCAAAAAAAGTTGTGGTAGGGTGGTTTAATATTCATTATAAGGTGTGAGCCACAGAATTTTGTTTCAGAGTTGGCCATGCCTAATTCAATTGAACTAATCTAGTCTCATGACGTAATAATATGCAACATACCTCGTTGATCCCACAGCCAACTCTGAAACAAAATTTTGTGGCTCACACTTGAAAATGTTTTGACATGATCTGAATCAGCATATAAAAAAAAACAGCACAACTTTCCCCATTTAACCAAATATCTGGCTTTAATAATGCAATCCTACGTTACTTAATACACCCTGTATATGCAAAGGAAAGGAAAAACTCTTGAAAAAGTTCTGACAAAAGGCGTTAAAAAAATTCTGAAAGGAGAGTCCTCAAAAAAAGTTTTCAAGCAAAAAGTCCCGAAGAAAATGTCCAGAAAAAATCCTGAAAAAACTCCCGACAAAAATAGTCTCAAAAAATTCCCGACAAAAATATCCTGAGAAAAAGTACTGAAAAAAATCCTTAAAAAGGTTCCGCAAAAAGTCCAGAAAAGTATCTTGAAAAAATGCCTCTAAAAAGTCAAAAAAATGTCCCGAAAAAAAGTCCTGAAAGGAAACTCTTGAAAAAGTTCTGACAAAAAGTCCTGGAAAAAAAGGAGTCCTCAAAAAAAAATTTTTTAAGCAAAAAGTCCTTAAAAAAGGCCCGAAGAAAATGTCCAGAAAAAATCCTGAAAAAACTCCCGACAAAAATAGCCTGAAAAAACTCCCGACAAAAATAGTCTCAAAAAATTCCCGACAAAAATATTCTGAGAAAAAGTACTGCAAAAATTCCTTAAAAAGGTTCCGAAAAAGTCCAGAAAAGGGCCTTGAAAAAATGCCCCTAAAAGGTAAAAAAAAAAAGTCCCGAAAAAAAGTCCTGAAAGAAAACTCCTGAAAAAGTTCTGACAAAAAGTCCTGAAAAAATTCTGAAAGAAGAGTCCTCAAAATAAAATCTTCAGTCTTGAAAAAATTCTTTAAAAAAAGGTCTTAAAAAGGCCTTTGATAAAACCTGAAAAAAGGCCTTTGCAACGACCTGAAAAAGGTTCTAAAATCCTGAATAAAGACTGAAAATGACTTGAAAGATAGTATAATAGATAAAAAATCATGAAAAAAATACCAAATGCTTCTAAACAACAAGTCCTATAAGACAGTCTTGACAAACAGTACTAAAAAAGTGCTGAAAACAGTCCTCAAGAAAGTTTTGAAGCAAGAAGTCCTGGAAAAAAGTCCTGAATAAAGTCCCGAAGAAAATCCTGAAAAATCTCCCAACAAAAATAGTCCCAAAAAATTCCTGGCGAAAATGTCCAGAAAAGGGCCTTGGAAAAATGTCCTAAAAAAACCGGAAAAATGTCCTGAAAGATTTTTTTTAAAGTTCTGCCAAAAAGTCCTGAAAGATTTTTTTTTTAAAGTTCTGCCAAAAAGTCCTGAAAGATTTTTTTTAAGTTCTGCCAAAAAGTCCTGAGACTTTTTTTAAAAGTTCTGCCAAAAAATCCTGAAAAAAATTTTGAGGTGTTTTCAGATTTTTATAGAATCCTAGTGAGTAATGCATTTTAAGTAAATTTTAAGTTCCGAAGTGAAGGCAAAGAAGAAATAAACTGGATAGGGCGAAGTTTTAGATCATTTTATTTATTGTTATAAGAGATACATACAAAATATTATGGGCAAAGTTTTGGATGATTTTACACTAAATAATAAAATTTTAGAAATTCAGAATTACATTACAAAATACAAGAAAGAATTTGTGATTTTTCTAATTCGAAACTCACGTCCAGAAAAGGGCCTTGAAAAAATGTCCCTAAAAAGTCGAAAAAATGTCCCGAAAAATAGTCCTGAAAGAAAATTCTTAAAAAAGTTCTAACAAAAAGTCCTGAAAAAAATTCTGAAAGAAGAGTCCTCAAAATAAAGTCTTCAAAGAAAGTCTTGAAAAAATCTTAAAAAAGGCCTTTGATAAGACCTGAAAAAGATTCTAAAATCCTGAAAAAAAGCCTGAAAATAGCTTGAAAAAATAGAAGTTTCCAATTCCGGTATTTTATGAGCGTTTAAGATTTATTTTTATATTTTCGATAAATAAAACACAAGATTTTCCAAGTAGTAATAAATAACGTTTTTCTTCTCTTTCTTTTGCAGTGCTGCCTATATTTGAAAGAATTGCTAACAATATATTAAATGAAGATGTCAATTCCTGATTTTTTTTTTGTAATTTACATTTTCAATTAATTTCTGCTCACTGTACTATTTTGATGATTTTCTTTTCATGTATTTGTACTAATGGGCATGTCCCGTAATAAACTATTATTATTATTATTAAGATGAAAAGTAGCCTGAATGTACAGGGTGTTCCACAAATATACCGACAAACTTCTAGGGGTGGTAGGAGGCATCAAAACAAACAAATTTTGTTTTATAAACATATGTCCGAAAACGCTTCGTTTTCAATATACAGGGTGTTGAAATTTGTAAAAAAAATATTTTTTTATTTTTTATTTTTGGTCTCGGGAACGTAGCCCCTATGGCCAGCTCAGGGCGGTTGTTATAGAGATGTGTACAAATTTTCGATCCCCGAAAAATCTTTCGCCCGGGCTGGGATTCGAACCCACACGGCACGCGGTGCAACCGGCACAAGCGCTCGCCTGTACCCATACTGTTTTGATGCCCCCTACCACCCCAATTTCCATTATAGAGTTATTGACTTGTTGGAAATAAATTTATTATTATTATTATTATTACACCAACGGGCTGCCCGATTTTTTTTATTATTATTAAACTTTATTGAGTTTATTGCATTCTAACGAAATTATTGTTCTACCTGACTTCGGAAAAAAAATTGTTTTGTGATGAGGCATGTTTCACGCGCGATGATTATTTTAACAGAAACAGCCACATTTGGTATTACGAAAATCCACATGCCATGGTCTCCAAAAACACCAGCAAAAATTTTCTGTAAACATATGGGCTGGTATTGTTGCAGAGAGTTTAATAGCTCATTTGCTGCCTGCTTGTTTAAACGCAAACATTTGCCAACATCTTCTGCAAAATGCTTTAACGGGATTAATAGAAAATGTCCCCTTAGACGTTAGAGCCAACATGTGGTTTTAGCATGATGGAGCACCTCCACAGTTTGGTTTGAACGTGCACCAGCGATTTGGCAACCAGTGGATTGTACGAGGAGGTCCCGTGGCCTAGCCTGTGCGTTCTCTCGATTTAAGCCCTTGGGGTTCTCTGAAATCGTTAGTCTACGAGACACCCATTGGTAATGAGGACAAAAATAATGGCCGCCTGTGTACAAGTACGAGCCATCCCTGGAATCTTCCATGATCCGGCGGTGTAATCTTTATTTTGAAGCAAATGGTCAACATTTCGAACAATTATCGTAAACGATAATTTCATTAAAAATTAATACAGATTAATAAAAAACGATTTTTTTACAAATTTTATCTCGAAAACGAAGCATTTTTGTTTGTTTTGATGTCCCCTACCACCCCTAACAGTCGGTATATTTATGGAACATTTAAGTTATTTAATGTGTCTGCAACATGTAAGGATTGTCAATTATAATAATAAATACAATAAGAGAAAACAAGGGATTCACTTACACAATACAATCCATCGCCAAAACAACAAATATTACGCCTTCAAGATCCATTTAGAAATAAGCAAAATAAGAAAACAATCTAATTGGAACTTAAATTAAATTCCATGTAAATGGAGATTATTTTTCTTCACTGGACTAATTAAATCAAATCCTTAGAAACCCCAAGCCGACTTTATTATAAATTCCTGGAAATACCAGACCTTTATTTATAAGCCAACAAACATTTCACCCTCCTGATAATTGATAAGCCGACATCTATTTTACAGAGCGACACCGGAACAGGAAATCCCGCACACAGTGTCGTCGCGCCAGGCAGCCGATAAAAATGGACGCGCTTTACTAGGGGGGTGGGTGGCGCAAAAAGGTTTTTGATAAATTGGCGGGATGAAGTGATTAACCATGGACTGATTGAATTCGAATGGCGCGTGGGACTATTCGGCGTTGACCGGAGGGGCGGGTGTTTTCGCGGGTGATTAGATGTAAGATACAGCCACGTATTTGAAAACGTCGATCAACACGCCCCGAAGCTTCCTAGACATCATCAAAGGTGCCAGCAAGCTGAAGGGCGGGCAGGAGTACGACCTGCTCATCGTCGATTACGAAACGGCCATGGAATCCGGCGACGCCGATGATGAATCGGGGTGGAATTGCAGCGTCCATCCGAGGTAAGTTAGAACAATTGCGTAACTGCTGGCGTTAATTTAAAGCCAAAACTTTGTTAAGCTCATAAAATAGTTCATGCTGATAAGGGAACTTCTGTTCCGATTAATCATGACGGTTACGACAATTATTACGTGATAAATTTGTAAATAATACACGACAATACACGAACATGAACTTTCAACAACTATTAGTCGCAACTAATCAATTAGTTATTGCGTGGTAATTTGTAACTTAATTGAATTAAAAAAATCACTACGTTTTAAGTTATTGTGGTTGGATTCTTTAATTCAGTTTTATTTTGTTCGTGGGGTAAGACCTAACTGCAACTATGACAAGTTGCTCCACCACTAATTGTGTTCAAAGCTGCTAGTTCAAGCACTCTGGAAGCTCAATCATGACTTTACAGGAACATTGTATCCGGCCTCCATCAATGATTGGATGTAATCGTTTTACAATTGGCATACATGAATTTCGTGTATCCGAGGAATTACCAGCTTAAACGGTCCTCCCATTATCTGATCGAATACGAGGAATTAGAATGATCGAAGAGTCAATATAAAACTTTGTTGGAGAAATGTGTATTTTTAACATTAGAAATCAACTGAAGTAGTCTTCTCGTGGAATTTAGATGGGAGCAGAAGTCATGGAAAGATAATCAACGAAAACTTAAACTACTTCACAGTAGTTTATGTTATCAAAAAACAATATTTGGATTGCACAAAATTGCCAAACAGTATTTGAAAAAGCTTTCCTCAGGTGATTGACAAATATTTTCCAGAGTATTAGAGAAACTTTTCTTAGATAATTAAACAAAGTTTTCTTAAATAATTTAACAAGTATTGACACAGTTTTATTAAAGGATTAGATCAAGTTTTCCTAGAGAATTAGACAAAGTTCTCTCAGATGATTAGACAAAGTTTCCTTAAATTTGAGAAAACAGTAACTCATATAATTAGACAATGATTCCTTAAGATGATTAGAAAACGTTTCCTCCAATGATTAGACAAGGATTGGACAAAGTTATACCAGCGAAATGGACCAAGTTTTGCCAGAGGATTGGATGCAGAATCGCCAGAGAATTTGATGTTTTCCCAGATGATTAGATAAAGTCCAGAGTATCAGATACAGTTTCCTTAAAGGATTATACAATGATTGGACAGTCCCACAAAATTTAAAGGTTTGAATCAAGTTTCGCAAGAGGATGCCTAATCCTCTTGCGAAACTTCATCAATGTTTTTTTTTCCAAAGGATTGGACAAAATTTCCGCAGTGGATTCAACAAAGTTTTCTTAGATGATTAAACAGTTTCCTCAAATAATTGGACAAAATTTCCTCAGATGATTAGACAATGCCTACTTGGATGACTAGACAAAGTTTCCGAGGACCGGACAAAGTTTCCGAGGACCGGACAAAGTTTCCTCTGAGAATCGGATAAATATTTGTCAGAGGAATAAACAAAGCTTTCTCCGATGATATAACAAGGTTTCTTCAGACGAATTGAACAACGTTTTCTTAAAGGATCACACAAAGTTTCGCCAGAAGATTAGATAAATTTTCGCAAGAGGATTAAACGATGTTTTCAGAGAGAATTAGGCAAGGATTGGACAAAGTGATCGCAGAGGATTGGTCCAAGTTTCGCCAGAGGATTGGATTAAGTTTCGTCAGAGGATTGGACTAAGTTCCGCCAGACTATTTGACTAAGTTTCGCCAGAAGATTGGATTAAGTTTCGTCAGAAGATTGGACTAAGTTTCGCCAGAGGATTGGACTAAGTTTCATCAGATGATTCGACATTTTTTCCTCTAGAAGTGGGCGAAATGACTATTTTTTGTGCGCTGCCTCAGAGAAAAGAGTCGATTCCGGGAAGCCGATTCCCGAAGTCGACTCTCTTGAAAAAGTTAAGAGGATGTTTGGAAAAAGTGATGAGCAAAAAAAAAAATTTGGATAAAGCAGAGAATTAGACAATGTTTTCCCAGAGGATTAAACAAAGTTTTTCCTAGACGATTAGACAAAGTTTTATCAGAGGATTAGATCAAGTTCCACCAATGGATTAGAAAAAGTTTCTTCGGATGATTAGTCAAAGTTCCCTTAGATAGTTTCCCCAGATGATTAGACAAGGTATGGACAAAGTTATACCAGAGAGAATTGGACTGTTTCGCCAAAGGATTGGATAAAGCATCTCCTGGGGATTAGACAAGTTTTTTCCAGAGGATTAGACCAGTTTTTTCCAGAGGATTAGACAAAGTTTCCTCAGATGTTTGAACAAGGATTAAACAAAGATTTGATAGAGTTTCGCCAGTGGATTAGACAAAGTTTCCTCAGATGATTAGACAAAGTTTTCTTAGAGGGTTGGACAAAGTTTTCTCAGAGGATTAAACAAGGTTTCTTAAGATTATTAGACAAATCTTTCTCAGATGATTAGACAAGAAATGGGCAAAGTTATAACAGAGAATTTGGACTAAGTTTCGCCAAAGAATTGATAAAGCATCGCCAGGGGATTAGGCAATGTTTTCCCAGAGAGTTAGACAAAGTTTCCTCAGATGTTTGGACAAGGATTAAACAAAGTTCTACTAGAGGATTAGACAAAGTTTTTTCAGAGGATTAGATCAAGTTCCATCAATGGATTAGACAAAGTTTCTTCGGATGATTAGTCAAAGTTCTCTTAGATAGTTTCCCTAGATGATTAGACAAGGTATGGACAAAGTTATACCAGAGAATTGGACTGTTTCGCCAAAGAATTGGATAAAGCATTTCCTGGGGATTAGACAAGTTTTTTCCAGAGGATTAGACAAGTTTTTTTTCCAGAGGATTAGACAAGTTTTTTTTCCAGAGGATCAGACAAAGTTTCCTTCGATGTTTGGACAAAAGATTAGATCAAGTTCCGCCAATGGAATAGACAAAGTTTCCTCAGATGATTAGTCAAAGTTTCCTTAGATAATTAGACAACATTTTCTTAGAGAGTTGGACAAAGTTTTCTCAGAGGATTAAACAAGATTTCTTCAGATTATTAGACAAAGCTTTCTCAGATGATTAGCCAAGAAATGGACAAAGTTATACCAGAGAATTTGGACTAAGTTTCGCCAAAGGATTGATAAATCATCGGCAGGGGGTTTGGCAATGTTTTCCCAGAGAGTTACACAAAGTTTCCTCTGATGTTTGAACAGGGATTAAACAATGTTCTCCTAGAGGATTAGATAAAGTTTCCCCAGATGATTACAGAAAGTTTTCCCAGACGAATAGACAGTTTCCTCCGAGAATTGGACAAAATTTTCAAAGAGGATTGGACAAAGCTTCGCCAATGTGCTGAACGCCAATGTGCTGAAGACAGTTTCGCCAGAGGATTCGACAAAGTTTCCGAAGGCAATTGGATATAGTTTCCTCAGATTAGACAAAGTTTCCTCATATTAGACAAAGTTCCCTCAGATTCTTCAAAGTTTCTTCAGAGGATTGGGCAAAACATTTCCCAGATCATAAGACAAAGTTTCTTTAAATGATTGGATAAAGTTTACCGACGGGATTAAACAAGTGTTCTCCTAACGATAGTCATAGTTTCTTCAGAGGGGATTATCTCTCAGATTCTTCAAAGTTTCTTCAAAGGATTGGACAAAACATTTCCCAGATCATAAGGCAAAGTTTCCTTAAATGATTGGATAAAGTTTACCGACGGGATTAAACAAGAATTCTCATAACGATAGTCATAGTTTCTTCCGAGAGGATTATCTCTCATATTCTTCAAAGTTTCTTCAAAGGATTGGGCAGAACATTTCCCAGATCATAACAGAAAGTTTCCTTAAATGATTGGATAAGTTTCCCGACGCGATTAAACAAGAGTTCTCCTAACGACAGTCATAGTTTCTTCAGAGAGGATAACATTAAATATCCGAAAGAATGATTTTGGAACAGAACTCGAAAATAACTTTAACTTTGTAATAACTAGTTTGTAGGCAAATAGACATGGTTTCTTCAGTGCATTAGAAAAAACATTCCCGCACATTAGAGAAAGTTTCCTATTGGATAAAGTTTCCCCAGGAAATTAGACAAGAAGAGTTAAAAAAGATTTAACAAAGTTTGACAAGATGATTGGACAAAGCTTTTCCCAAGAATAAGACAGTTTCTTCGAAGGATAACATCAAATAACATCCGAAAGAACTATTTTGGAACAAAACTCGAAAATTACTTCTAGTTTGGTAATAATTAGTTTGTTGGCAATTGGACATGATTTCCTCAAATTAGACAAAGTTACCTCAGGGGATTGAACAAAACATTTCCCAGAACATTAAACAAAGTTTCGTCAGATGATTAGACAAAGTTTCCTCAGGGCATTGAAGAAAACATTTCCCAGAACATTATATAAAGTTTCGTTAGATGATTAGACAAAGTTTCGTCAGATGATTAGACAAAGTTTCGTCAGATGATTAGACAAAGTTTCCGCAGGGGATTGAACAAAACATTTCCCAGAACATTATACAAAGTTTCGTCAGATGATTAGACAAAGTTTCCTGAGAGGATTAAACAAAACATTTCCCAGAACATTATACAAAGTTTCGTCAGATGATTAGACAAAGTTTGTTCAGGGGATTGAACAAAACATTTCCCAGAACATTATACAAAGTTTCGTCAGATAATTAGACAAGGTTTCGTCAGATGATTAGACAAAGTTTCCTCAGGGGATTGAAGAAAACATTTCCCAGAACTTTATACAAAGTTTCGTCAGATGATTAGACAAAGTTTCCTCAGGGGATTGAAGAAAACATTTCCTAGAACATTAAACAAAGTTTCGTTAGATGATTAGGCAAAGTTTCGTCAGATGATTAGACAAAGTTTCGTCAGATGATTAGACAAAGTTTCCTCAGGGGATTGAAGAAAACATTTCCCAGAACATTATACAAAGTTTCGCAAGATGATTAGACAAAGTTTCCTCAGGGGATTGAACAAAACATTTCCCAGAACATTATACAGGATGATAATTCGTCAGATGATTGGATAAAGTCTCCCCAGGGAGACGGACCAGAGTTGACCAGAATTGAACAAAGTTCGACAAGATGATTAAATGACACGGCCCCATTGGGATACTTACGTGTCAGTCATCGGTGGCTGACATGGCCCCATTGGTATACTTCCGTGTCAGTCATCAGTGACTGACATGGTCCCCTGGGATACGCTCGTGTCAGTCATCAGTGACTGACATGGTCCCCTGGGATACGCTCGTGTCAGTCACGGGTGCCTGACACGGCCCCATTGGGATACTTCCGTGTCAGTCACCGGTGACTGGCAAAGCGGTCATGAATCAATTTGTTGCAAATTTCCTGGACGCGTAATTTCTATCTTCGAAGACATTAATTGGCCACCCAGATCGTGCGAAAGGTGCAACAGATCTACGCTAGCGCTTCAGAGATGATTCAGGCACTTAAGAACATTGATGAAATTGGGCCTCAGTTATGCAAAAATTGAATGGAAAATTTCGCTATAAGGAAAGCCGAACGATTTTGAGATGCTGGGGCGCCCATTTGCGGATATTATGGTTCGCATTTAATGGGAAAGTCTGTACTTGGTATTCATTTTAAGTATTACAACTTTTTAAAACAATTTAAATAATGTAAAATACCGATCAACTTTGGAACACACTTTATCTCACTTCATAAAATATTGACAAAGTATAAATTTGTCTGAGGAACATGCAAACCGTTATATTTCACTGAGGCGGCTCTCAATTTACTGAGCCAGCTTTTTAAACCGGCCATGAGTTTAGTCGCAATAATTAATATTTATTCTTATATTCCAATAGTAATCTCCGTTTTCCCATCAGCAACTAACTACACTGATGAGACCTGTAAGGTCGAAACCGATCTGTAGGTGTTCTGATGGGGGAACAATACTTAATGTTCAAATTAAGTTACAGTTTTTCTTATAATTAAGAACAACAAAATTTTGGATTTAAAAATATTAGAAACAAAACGTGCAATGCCGAAATGGTATGAATAAAATGGCAACAATTTCAGCGTGTTCTTCCTGTTGGGCACCCTGGTACTGACAACATGCGCCACGGGGATGCTCTGCGCTGCCATAATGACCGACCACTGGGAGGAAGTGTCGTGGGACAGGCACGCTCTGGAGACCCTCTCGAATAGTTCCGTGAAAATCCAATGGCTCCTCGACGGCAAAGTAGCCAAAGTCACCAACAACAACGAACAGGCGTTCCTCGTCCCAATACACGGAGGTATTTGGACGCTATGCTTCAGCCTCACAGGTAAGAACGAAATCAATTTGATTGGGGAATTGGTCCGATAAATCTCGAGACCAGAAACACCGCGCTATCGTCATGTAGAACAAAAAAAAAAGTCTGGATCTAAATTGGAATGTATTATCCCCAAGCAGCACCTTACAGGTCGTGAAAACGATAAAATTCAATTGTCTGCAACCCATCACCCCGTTTAGGCTTCGCGATATACGTAAGAATAGCTTCTCGTAAAACGGGGGAGTTTATTTATTACCTCCAAACGTTGGAATTATAATATTTATTGGGTGCAGGGGAGCCGCTCAAGTCCATCAAGTTTCTTTTATATCTGACCTTGAACACTGCAGAATTTTCACCGTATTTGCTAGACACAACAAAGCAAAAATCAATAATGTGAGAAAATTGTGTGTACACCTGCTAAACGAATTGGATATTAGACATCAATTTTAGAGCCAAAGAATTTTGTTTCAGAGTTGGCCATGCCTGAGAGAGAGAAACATAGCAGTCATGTCTGAGATTAATTCATTTTTTTTAATCTAATTCAATAGTTTCATGACATACCTCATTTATCTCACAGCCAACTCTGAAACAAAATTTTGTGGCTCGCACGATACATGAAAGATGAGCCAAATTTGGGCGAAATATCAAATATATCTTTCATGTTTATACAAAATACACCTGTTACGGTATTGATTGCCCCAATGCATATCAACTCTTTTCCACCGTAATAATCCACCAAGGAGGTAACACATGTTATTTGTTAAAGAAATAGTACCTTTTTTAACAGAACACGAACTGTTCTTCCCTTCGAAAAAATGTATTCAATTACATTTATGCATCTTTGATACCGACTGACTTTTCCATAACATAACTTAACCCCACACGACCTTAGCGTCCTTCTGGAAATTCCGAGTTCGACCCGGAATCTAAAACGGTTTCGTCGGCGCTATTTTAAGGCCTTCCGGGGCACGCGAACGCTTGGGGCGGTTCGCAAGAAAAGGAAAAAAAAGAAGGCAACCCAACCGATATAGATCTTGGCACCGACATCGCATGCGATTTCAGGGTTAATACATATTTTATCAACCTCCCCCGCCCGTGCAGTTTACAAGTAATTAAGCGCGAAGTTTGCGATTAAACGTTCAATCTTTCCGCAGATGAGGAAATACAACTACTTGGGAGGATCGGATTCCCGGAGCAGGCCTGCGTTAATTACCTCTCCGGAGGATTGGACGGGATGAAGGTGTGCGAACCGAAAGCCGACTGGCAAAGACGTAAGTATAACATTTAAACATTTACATTATCGATTATTCCTGCTCGCATCAACAAATAAACATGTAGGAATTTGAACCCGTATCGATTTATCTGTGTGGGGTCGCACGATTTTGGAGCGTCGCCATGCGACAGCTGGTGAGGTTGCATCTGTGAATAATTTAAAAATTGGTTTCATTAGCGTTTTAATCGCAACATGGTTAATTTCATTAGACCGACCGGAGTAGGGTCGTTAGTGATTCAGGCGTTAGCATAAATCCAGGAAATGAGAACACCGTGCTAACTAAATTATCCGGCGTTCTTCTATTTACGTTGCCGCCGCCGGGAAATTGAGCTCTCCGCCACTGGAGGCACGAGGAATTAATTTCCAGGGCGGATATTAAGGGAAAAATATTTGAAATGGGTAGTTGATTGCTTACTTACGCCGCGGGGGCGCTTCAGATTTAACACTGTAACGACCATGGCGAGCGTATACGATCTTGGCGGGCGTATACGACCATGGCGGGCGTATAAGACGATGGCGGGCGTATAAGACCATGGCGGGCGCTTACGACGATAGCGGGCGTATACGACCATGGCGGGCGCTTACGACGATGGCGGGCGTATACGAACGACCAGGGCGTATTCGACCAGGGCGAGCGTATTCGACCATGGCGAGCGTATTCGACCATGGCGGGCGTATTCGACCATGGCGGGCGTATTCGACCATGGCGGGCGTATTCGACCATGGCGGGCGTATTCGAACATGGCGGGCGTATTCGACCACGGCGGGCGTATTCGACCATGGCGGACGTATTCGACCATGGTAGGCGTATTGGACCATGGCAGGCGTATACGCCCGCTGCAAACTTTGTCACGCGACCATAGCGGACGTATATGTATGGTCCCAGACGAGTTTATTATGGTCGGAAGTTTTACAAAAAGGCGGATATTAAAGGTACAGTACCCATTAAATTAACCGCTCAAGAAATCGAATATATTTTTTAAATTTCAAATAGTTTGTTTTTACATCATGTTACATACATATCTGTAAGTATTTCTATCCTTAAGTTTTGGTTTAATTTTTATTATTAACAAAGTTAGCAACATTTCACTTTAAACAGATAAAATGCGGAACCAATCAGGTAACAACTGTTTAAATTTGGAATTTGGCTAACCAATACATATATCTACGCAATGAAATAATTTGAAAGCAAAATCAAAATTAATAAAGAAACTATGAACAAATTAGGTGACAAATATTATTCGTTTCTCACCTAATTTGTTCATAGTTTCTTTATTAATTATGATTTTGCCTTCAAATTACTTCATTGCGTAGATAAATGTATTGATTAGCTTCTCGTCAGATTTAACTATTGTTACTTAATTGTTTCTCCAGTTTATCTGTTTGAAGTAAACTAACTGTTGCTAACTTTGTTAATAATAAAAATTAAGCCAAAACTTAAGGATAGAAATACTTACAGATATGTATGTAACATGTTATAAAAATAAACTATTTGGAATAGTTTATATTTACAAAAATATATTCGATTTCTTGAACGACTAATTTTTTAAGCAAAAATATTTTAAATGTGTAATTGATACTTACTTGCGCCACGGGGGGCGCTTCGAGTGTGACCCGACCAAGGCGGGCGTATACGCCCTCTGCCAATCTTTGTCACGTGACCATAACGGGCATATGCACGCTCAAAATCAGAATTTTGGAGTAAAAAAAACTTGCTGGTCCCAGGCAAGTTTATTATGGTAGGCGAATACGCCCGCCTCCAAACTTTATCACGTGACCATAGCGGACGTATAGCAGACGAGTTTATTATGGCCGTTAGTGTTACAAAAGGGCGGATATTAAAGCAAAAATATTTTAAATGTGTATTTGATACTTACTTGCGCCGCGGGGGCGCTTCAGGTTTAACCCGACCAAGGCGGGCGTATACGCCCACTGCCAAACTTTGTATATGCCCGCTCAAAATCAGAATTTTGAAGTAAAAAAACTTGTTGGTCCCAGACGAGTTTATTATGTTCGTTAGTGTTAAAAAGGAAGGATATTAAAGCAAAAATATTTAAAATGTGTAGTTGATTACTCACTTGCGCCGCTGATGGGCTTCAGGCTTAGTACTGCCAAACTTTGTTGCGTAACCATAACGGACGTATGTGTCCGCTCAAAATCAGAATGTTGGAGTAAAAAACTTTCTGGTCCCAGGTGGTCGTTAGAGTGTTACAAAAGTGAAAATTTGAAAGAAAACTCAATTGTTTTACAAATTTAATTTGCAAAAGACGTCATATAGTCTTTTACAAATTAAATTTCTGTACTGCAACTTCCTTAAGCCAGATTTCCATTTTACAACCGTTTGATAGCAACTGTAATGTTTACTTTTCCCGATAAAAATGTGAGTAAAAAGTAGAGGATATTAGCTGGTCCGGAAACAAGAAGTGATCCCGGAAGTGTTCCCGGAAAACCGGAAGTAAAAATGGCAACACTGTAAGCGCAAAATGGCCCCTGACCTATCAAATCTGTGCGAATTTAGAGGGGGAAAATTCAAATCTGGGGCATTTTCAACTCAAACTGTTCACCAACTGTCAAAATATAGGGGATTTTAGTGGTGGAAAATTCTAAATCTGGGAGAATAAAATGGCAACAGCGGAGCTGTTCAACAGTGTTGCCGAAAAGGCATCCGATTTCCGGGAATTCCATCCGGTTTCACCTTATAACGGCAACGTTGCAAACCTTGAAGTTCAAGTTAGTGATCCCAGAAGTGTTCCCGGAAAACCGAAAGTAAAAATGGCAATGCTGTACGCGCAAAACGGCTGCCAACCTGAAAAATCTGTGGCGATTTAGTAGGAGGAAATTCAAATCTGGGAAATTTTCAACTCAAAATGTTCACCAACTGTCAAAAAATAGGAGATTTTAGTGGTGGGAAAAATCTGGGAGATTAAAATCGCAACAGCGATGCTTTGAAGTTCTACAGTGTTGCCGATTTCCAGGAATTCCGTCCGGCTTCACCCCTGGACGGCAACGTTGTAGACCTTAAAGTTCAAGTTAGTGATCCCGGAAGTGTTCACGCAAAACCGGAAGTAGTAAAAATGGCAACGCTGTACGCGCTAAACGGCTGCCAACCTGAAAAATCTGTGGCGATTTAGTGGGGGAGAAATTCAAATCTGGGGAATTTTCAGCTCAAATGTTCACCAACTGTCAAAATATAGAGGATTTTAGTGGTGGGAAAATCTTGGGGAATAAAATCACAACAACGGAGCTTTGAAGTTCTACAGTGTTGCCGATTTCCGGGAATTCCATCCGGCTTCACCCTGGAACGGCAACGTTGCAGACCGAAAGTTCAAGTTAGTGGTGCCGAAAAACCGGAAGTAAACAAAGCAACGCTGCACGCGCAAAATAACTACCAACCTAAAAAATCTGTGGGGATTTAGTGGGGGAAGTTTGGAGTGGAAAAATTCAAATCTGGGGGATTTTCAACTAAAAATGTTCACCAACCGTCAAAATATTTCCGGTAATTCCATCCGGTTTCACCCTAGAACGGCAACGTTGCTGACCTTAAAGCTTAAGTTAGTGATCCCGGAAAACCGGAAGTAAAAATAGCAACGCTGTAGGAGCAAAACAGCGGCCAACCTAAAAAATCTGTGGGGGAATTTGGTGTCGAAAAATTCAAATCTTGGGGATTTTCAAATAAAAATCTTCACCAACCGTCAGAATTTAGGGGATTTTAGTGGTGGGAAATTTAAAATCTGGGAGAATAAAATGGCAACAGCGGAGCTTAGAAGTTCTACAGTGTTGTCGAAAAGGCATCCAATATCCGGGAATTCCATTCACACTAGAACGGCAACGTTGCCGACTTTAAGTTCAAATTAGTGATCCCGGAAAACCGGAAGTAAAAATAGCAACGCTGTACGCGTAAATTAACTGCCAACCTAAAAAATCTGTGGAGGTTTAGTGGGGGCGAAAATTAGGATCTTTGAAATTTTGATGTGGAAAAATTCAAAATTGAGGGATTTTCAACTCAAAATGTTCAGCAACCGTCAAAATATAGGGATTTTAGTGGTGGGAAATTCAAAATTTGGGGAAATAAAATGGCAACAGTGGAGCTTTGAAGTTCTACAGTGTTGCCGTTTTCCGGGAATTCCATCCTGTTTTACCCTTGAACGACAACGTTGCAGACCTTTAAAGTTCAAGTTAGTGATCCCGGAAAACCGGAAGTAAAAATAGCAACGCTGTACGCGGACGATAGCTGCCAACCTAAAAAATCTGTGGGGATTTAGTGGGGGAAAATTAGGATCTGGGGGGATTTTGATGTGGAAAATTCAAATCTCGGGGATTTTCAACTCAAAGTGTTCACCAACCGTCAAAATATACAGCAACATTGCAGACCTTTAAAGTTCAAGTCAGTGATCCCGGAAAACCGGAAGTAAAAAGAACAACGCTGTAGGCATAAAATAGCTGCCAACCTAAAAAATCTGTGGGGATTTAGTGGGGGAAAATTAAGATCTGGGGGATTTTGATGTGGAAAAATTTTAATCTGGCGATTTTCAACTCAAAATGTTCACCAACCATCAAAATACAGGGAATTTTAGTGATTGGAAAATTCAAAATCTGGGCAAATAAAATGGCAACAGTGGAAATCGGAAGTTCTACAGACTTGAAGGAAAGGCATAAGATTTCCGGGAATTCCATCCGTTTTCACCCTAGAACGGCAACGTCGCCGACCTTAAAAGTTCAAGTTAGTGATCCCGGAAAACCGAAAGTAAAAACAACAACGCTGTACACGCAAAATGGTTGCCAACCTAAAAAATCTGTGTGGATTTAGTGGGGGAAAATTAAGATTTGGGGGATTTTGATGTGGAAAAATTGAAATCTGGGGGATTTTCAACTCAAAATGTTCACCAGCCGTTAAAATATAGAGGATTTTACTGGTTAGAAAATTCAAAATCTGGAGGAATAAAATGGCAACAGTGGAGATTGGAAGTTCTACAGGCTTGAAGGAAAGGCATCAGATTTCCGGGAATTCCATCCGTTTTCACCCTAGAACGGCAACGTCGCCGACCTTAAAAGTTCAAGTTAGTGATCCCGGAAAACCGGAAGTAAAAACAACAACGCTGTACGCGCAAAACGGTTGCCAACCTAAAAAATCTGTGGGGATTCAGTGGGGGACAACTAAGATCTGGGGGATTTTGATGTGGAAAAATTCAAATCTGGGGATTTTCAACTCAAATGTTCACCAACTATCAAAATATAGGGGATTTTACTGGTTGGAAAATCTGGGGGAATAAAATGGCTACAGTGGAAATTGGAAGTTCTAGAGACTTGACGAAAAGGCATCCGATTTCCGGGAATTCCATCCGGTTTCACCCTCGAACGGCAACGTCGCAGACCTTAAAGTTCAAGTTAGTGATCCTGGAAAACCGGAAGTAAAAACAACAACGGTGTACGCGCAAAATGGTTGCCAATCTAAAAAATCTGTGGGGATTTACTGGGGGGAAAATTAAGATCTGGAGGATTTTGGATTTTGATGTGGAAAAATTCAAATCTTGGGGATTTTCAACTCAAAATGTTCACCAACCGTCAAAATATAGGGGAATTTAGTGGTGGAAAATTCAAAATTTGGGAGAATAAAATGGCAACAGCGGAGCTTGGAAGTTCTACAGTGTTGCCGAAAATATAAATTTTCTTCTCCTTTTAGCTAGTACATATTTTTATTTTTTCTCAGCTTCATATCTTGCGCAATCATGATGAATTTTTTGTATGTATGTTAATTCCTGATTTTATTGCAATTTACTTTTTCAATTAATTTCTGCTTACTGTATATTTTGATGGTTTTTTCATGTTTATTTGTACTAATGGGCATGTCCCGTAATAAACTACTATTATTATTATTATTTCCGGAAATTCCATCCGGTTTCACCCCAGAACGGCAACGTCGCAGACTTTTAAATTCAAATTAGTGGCGGGAAAGTTTTACGGTCGTACCAACTACCAGCCAAAGTTCAATAAAAAAAAAAAGCGGGAAATTCAAACATATTTCGGTGGGGCAAGTTTTACAGAAGTGCCAACTGCCAGCTAATGATCAGTACCAACCCAAAAGCTTAATTTATAAGCGGGAAATTTAAGAATTGCGAATATCTGCGTAACGACACGTCGGATATCGGATTGATATATTGCAAATGAAAGAGCTCATCGAGTAGATTCAGAAAATGACCACTTCCGGTCGACTGACAGCTCATTTCCGGTGCTCCAAAATAGCCCGTGTTTGGTATCAAATGAACAGGCGCGAAGCGTAGATACCGAATGGCATATTCTTATCTTGATTTTATTTTAATTTTAAATGAAAAATCAACAAGTGATTAGATGAAAATAATTTTGAAACGCTACAAGCTACAAATACGTACAGAAGAATTAAATGTAACTGAATAGTGCAATGTTTATCAATTTCGTTTATTCCAATCGAAATGCTTACATGCACTCATCAATTTCCACACGCCATTTCGTTGTAGTGTAATGTAATTAATTTAATTAGTTAATGTAACAAAGGACCGTCATTGTATTTACAATTAGTACAACATATGTTTCGATTCCGAACGAAACCGTAGCATCAAAATGACGTGGTGGTTCGGTTGTGGCATTTAATTATTTACACCATACCCCCATCACATTAAATGCGAGATTTGAAATTGCACGATTTAATTGCCGCAAAAATGTGTGTGTTCACATTTACGTCAGGAAATAATAACCTCAGTCTCGGTATTGCAGCGATGAATATTTAAGCGGCAATAAGCCCGGAGTATAAATGATGCGTATACATCGGCGGGGTTTCGAAACACCCCAAAGGGATTCTTGTAAATTGCTAAAGATACTAAATAAAGGATTACCGGATAACAGGTGTTGTAAGTAAAATTGAGGTCTCAATATTTATACAACACTTAGTGGCATAATCAAATTTAAATTTCCATCGCATAAGTGAGGGAATTATGCTGATTAAGCTGAAACATTTAACGTTATTCAGGCCGATATCCCGGCAAATGTTGAAGGCGATGGAACGGCTTAAGCGAAGCACGAAAAGGGGGATGTAATGATAGCCGTGGGAGATTATAACGTGAATACCGAATGTGGTGCTGAGAGGAGTGTATTGTGTTGCTGCAGGCGTAGCTCAGAATTGAGAATATTCTTTTTACTTCAAACGCGCTTTTAAACTGAATGCACATCTGGAAATCTACCGCAGATACCATTTTATCGTAAAGCCTTTTGAAATATAACTTAAATTCACATTAGATGAAACGGACTATTTGTTATATCTACTAAACGCAAGACAAGAAAAACGTAGAAAGGTGAAATTTTCATTAGTTTACTAAATACAACTAGTTTTTCAAGCTTAAGTTGATGTATGTGAAACTGTGTTCTTTATGTGAAATAGTGAAATATAAAATTAGAAAAAATTAACTGGTGACGAACGACGACTCCGCTGCGCTGCGCCGTCATCTGTGCGTAGGCCATTAAAATAAAATAAAGTAATTGATGACGGATGCGAATGCGAAAGATCTCGTAAAAATGTCAACGAAAGATGACGGGAAAAGTCAAGATTGATCCACGTTACATGCACTCCCAACCGAGAATCCTAAATTCTGACGTTTATTAATTGCCTGGAATGAGTGATGGTGGCAAGCATTCATAACCTGAAATCCCGAATTTGGCAGTACATGTCACGTTTGACGTTTGACGCTTGACTTTTTCAGTGATTTAGGGGTTGTGAAATAAAAAAATCTGCAAGGTCAAGGAAAAACGGTCATCACTAATATTATTGTACAGTTCCAGCTTGTAACTGCCTTGAGGTACAATGTCTGATACGCAGTGCATTTAAACGTATAAATCAGTCATCTCTTGCTGTTGTTGCCCTCTTACGACCTTGTCGTGCTCTTCGTGCGTATTCTCTGAATTTTCTTATTATTCTTGAAACTGAGGACTGCTGAATTCCCAATTCTACAGCAACATATCTTTGATCTCGACCATCGTCAAAGGGACACGACGCGAACGATTTCGTCTCTTGTTAAATTTCTAGAATTGCGATTAGTAGCTTCAACGTTCATTTTGAAATCAAAAGTACTAAAAATTTAAATGTTTTAAAAAAATATGTAAAATTACTCTTACCACAAATTTAAGAAAATCGAAGGAATTTGGCTGAAGGACTCCGGTCGATGGCCATTGTATTTATGACTTATTATGTATTTAGTAAGTACAATAAACGTTTATTATTATTATTCGAAGGAATATTCGTTGTGTTGTATTGTTATGTTTATTATTCATAGAAACAGATATGTTATCACAATATCACAATAAACAAATGTCCTAACAGGAAGAACGTAGGTGATGCGATAATTTTTTGCGTAGTTTATTATAAACGGTTTGCCGTACGTATAAAATACTGCTTACCAAATTTATTCACAATGTTTTTTTACAATTTTTCATAGCAATAATTTCACCTAGAGATAACGGTTGACGTTGTAGAGGTTAAAATGTAAGAAATGGGGTGTTCTCCCCCTAATAACTCCGTAAAGGTAACAGTTATGAAAACAGCGGTAATAGATGATCTTAGAGGGAAGAATTTCCTACAATAAACATGAATACAATTTTGCGATATCTTTTTGCGGCCTGAATTGTTTAGTTACAATAAATTTTGCTTGCACCCAGGGGATGAAAAAATCATATCTCGAGAACGGGGCAAAAAATCAAAAATCTGGAACTTAAATCCGTGGAGGGATAGTTTGTGAGTATTTTAGGATACAAACCAATCCTCTAACTCGAAAACCCTAAAAGAAGATAGAATTTGACGGGAAAAAAGTGTTAAATAGGTTCCCCTGGGGGGTGGGGGTGGGGTGAGAAGACCGGATGAATATGGATAGTTGTGTAAATTGTAGAGGCACACATTTGCATAAAAAAATTTCCGATAATTTCGGAAACTTATTTTAGGCTAAATATTTAGTTTTGCGGCTACAAATTTTTCTTCTACTTAAATTTTCAATTTTTTTAGTCTGCATTTTTTATTTCTAGGACGGGATTCTTGATTTTTTGGCTCATATTTTACCCATTTTTTACTAATTTGTTTTGCCCCAATATTCTTTATTTTCGATTTGTTTGTTAAAATTTTCGATTATCCTATAATCCTAAAAGTTAAACATATGACCATAGTTTTAACAGTTGGATCTTCACAAATTAAACACAAACCTACGGTTAAAACCCATATTTCGATTCTACTGTCTCGATTGTAGGATAAGCCCACCCATCGATTTGAAACTTTCCAAAATTACTCAAAATTCAATCGAGATTATGTTTTCGTGAAAAGGTAGATCCATGCCAGCGTCAAATTGTACATAAATTTTATTTCAATAGCGCGCGAAACTATAAAAAATTGTAATAATTTTAATGGTTTCAAATAAATACAAAAATAATTGCCATCGATTTGAAACTTTCTAAAATAACTCAAAATACATTCGAAATTATGATATCGGGATAATCTGGATACACACCAAAACCTAATTTTGCGTACTTTTATTTGAACAGCGCGCGAAATTGTGGAAAATTGTAATTATTTTAATGCTCTCAAAAAATATAAAAACAATTGTCGTCGAGTTAAAATTACTTAAAAATCATTCGAGATTATTATTATGTGAAAAATCAGCAGATTTTGTCATAATTTCATGTAATAAGTTATCAGGAAAAATCGTGAAATTTTTTTATAATTTTAGTGACTTCAAATAAATATAAAAGCAATTGCCATCAATTTGAAACTTTCCAAAATTACTCAAAAATCATTCGAAATTATGATTTTGGGAAAATCTGGATACACACGTGAACCAAATTTTGTGAAACTTTTATTTGAACAGCGCGTGAAATTATGAAAATTGTAATAATTTTAATGCTCCCAAAAGAAATACAAAAACAATTGTTGCGGACTCAAAATTTTCTAATTACTTAAAAATCATTAGATTATTATTAAGTAAAAAAATACTTACACACCATCACCAGATTCTGTGATAGATTCTTGTAATCAGTGCGAATAATTGTAAAAAAATTGTTAAAATTTTGGTTGCTTCAAATAAATATAAAAACAATTGCCATCAATTTGAAACTTTCGAAAATTACTCAAAAATCATTGGAAATTATGATTTTGGGAAAATCTGGATACACACCTGAACCAAATTGTGTGAAACTTTTATTTCACCATCGCGTGAAATTATGAAAATTGTAATCATTTTAATGCTCCCAAAAAAATACAAAAACAATTGTTGCGGACTCAAAATTTTCTAAAATTATTTAAAAATCATTAGAGATTATTATTAAGTAAAAAAATACTTACACACCATCACCAGATTTTGTGATAAATTTCTTGTGATCAGTGCGAATAATTGGAAAAAAAAATTGTTATAATTTTGGTTGCTTCAAATAAATATAAAAACAATTGCCATCAATTTGAAACTTTCGAAAATTACTCAAAAATCATTGGAAATTATGATTTTGGGAAAATCTGGATACACACCTGAACCAAATTGTGTGAAACTTTTATTTCACCATCGCGTGAAATTATGAAAATTGTAATCATTTTAATGCTCCTAAAAAAATACAAAAACAATTGTTGCGGACTCAAAATTTTCTAAAATTATTTAAAAATCATTAGAGATTATTATTAAGTAAAAAAATACTTACACACCATCACCAGATTTTGTGATAAATTTCTTGTGATCAGTGCGAATAATTGGAAAAAAAATTGTTATAATTTTGGTTGCTTCAAATAAATATAAAAACAATTGCCATCAATTTGAAACTTTCGAAAATTACTCAAAAATCATTGGAAGTTATGATTTTGGGAAAATCTGGATACACACCTGAACCAAATTTTGTGATACTTTTATTTGTGATACTTATGAAAAATTATAATCAATTTAATAATCTCAAGAATATACAAAAACAATTGTTCAACAAAAACTAAAAATTTTCCGAAATTACTCAAAAATCATTTGAGATTATTATTATGCGGAAAACTACTTATACATCACCACCAGATTTTGTCATGATTTCATGTAATCACTGCGAAAAATTGTTATACTTTTGGTGGCTTGAAATAAATATGAAAATCGATTTGAAACTTTCTTAAATAACTCAAAATTCATTCGACATTAAGATTTTGGAAAAAGCTGGACACACACACACACCTTAATCAAATTGTGTGATACAATTTTTTGAACAGAGCGCGAACTTGTGAAAAATTATATTAATTCTAATGCTCTCAAAAAATAAATAAGAACAATTGTTTTTCTTTTACTTCAATTTTTTTGGTCAGCATTTTTTATTTCTAGACAGGAATTTTTGATTTTTGATTTTTAGGCTCATATTTAAGATCTTTGGCCTGTTTTTTTTTCGATTTTGGACTATTTTTGTTGGTCTTTTGTAATCATTCGGCCCAAATATTCTTTATTTTGACCTAAATTTTCGAATTTTTGGTCCGTATTTTTTATTTTTAAGCTCGAATTTCTTATTTTTGGCCCTATATTTTGAATTTCCGAATTGAATGATTGATTATTGTGTCTACATTTTTTTATTTTTAAACGAGAATTTTCGATGTTTGGTCAAAATTTTCGATTTTGTAATCTAAATTCATGATCTTCTGTCGTACATTTCCTTTATTTTGGCAGAAATTTTCGATTTGTTTTTGTCTGCATTTTTTATTTTAAGGCCGCGATTGTTGATTTTTCATTTTTTGGCCTATATTTTAGATTTTTTACTTGCATTTTCGACTTTGCGGTCTAAATTTTTGCTTATTTTGGCCAAAATTTTGTTCAATTTTTTAATCTGGGTTTTTTATTTTTAGTCCAGAATTTTTGATTTTTGGTCTAAATTTATAATTTTATATTTTTTTAGATTTTTTAAATGATTTTTTTTTATTATTTCCGAGTTTCTGGTCGGAAACTTACTTTGAGCTAAAGAGTTATTTTGGGGGTGAAAATGGCAAATTATTAATTTTCCTTTACTTGAATTCTCAAGTTTTCGGTCTGCATTTTTCACTTTTAGTCCAGGGTTTTTGATTTTCCGGCCGATATTTTAGATCTTTGGCCTGTAATTTCGTAAAACATTAATAACTTCGATCAATTTCAATAAATAAACACGTTTTCATTAACGTCCTCTATCGACATAATATATAATTTGGCACATTTAAAACATGTTCATATCAAGAAAGCTATCTTTACACAAAAGTATATTCTTCTTAGCGCCTATTTAAAGAAAAAGAGGATTTCAATGAAGAAGAATTTACTACAGTCCTGCTTTTCCAAAACGCAAGGCAATGCAGTTAAAATATAAATGATTGCATGATAGGCATCTTGAGAAGAACAACCAATAAAGGTTTGAATAAATGGGCAGATAAGATCATTTCCTTGGAGCATAAAAATCGTGAAGTTGTGTATTTGTATTTCACGAAACTATTTTTACATAAACCATTTAATAAGCAACTGTTATTGTGTCCACAGATGGAATAGTTGCAGCACTTACACATGATGAGCAATTAACTAGACGTAAGTCGCTGCATATATTTACGCGCATAATTCCAAAATTGACCTAATCAATTTATACGTAGAACGCTTTTAAATTTTTGGCCATTTTTGCCAAAATATAATTATACCAATTTTACACAGTGCTCATAAAATGCTAGAAGATACAAAGAAAGGTATTCCTCGCTGATAAGCCAAAACCAAGACATTTTTAAATGTCAAAAACAGGGTTAATAAGTCCGAAGGAACAGAAGAAGAAAAAAGGATACATCACGTATAAGCCCAAACCAAGAAGACTTGAAAATTATCAAGTCAAAAACAGCGATAGTATTCAATATTGTAGGTCCGAAAAAAAAACAGAAGACAAATATAAACTCGTGGATAAGCCCAACCCAAGAAGGTTTTAAAATTATCAAAGTCAAAAACAGGGTTAAGTATTCAATATTTAAATAAGTTCGAAGAAACAGAAGAAGAATAAGTATATAAGATGGGCAAAACGGTTCCGAACCATTTCACCGTCTGAAATGAACCGGATCCTTGGAGCGGTTCACGGGGCTGTTCTACAGCTGTACACCAAATTGTCAGAATCGTTGGTAACCAATTTCCCTATGCCCATCACATGAAGCTCACCCGGTAGGTCCACCCAGTTTGCGCTGGTTCCCACAAGAGGGAGCACATATTACGGAACCGAGGAACCGCGGTTCCTTTATTCCGAACCGACTCATTGGAACGGTTCCTGAACCGTCTGCCCATCTCTAGCTCAAACCAAGGTTTTAAAATTTTAAAAAGACAAAATCGGAGTTATGTATTCAATACTTTAAAAAGTCTGAAGAAACAGAAGAAAAAAGGTAAACCAAAGCGAACACCCAGCGTGTGGCTTCAATGCTTTTCAGGTAAAACTTACGTACAAATGCAAAGGGTACAGCCGAATAAGATGGTCAAAAGTGCCTCCAAAGCAAATCAATAATCGCGATGACTGGATGAAAGATAATTAAAAATGCCGTTGATTGCTCGAAATTTCAGCCTCCTGAAGCAATTTGTTGTCGAGAAATGACCGAAAACGTGAATTTTACGTTTTATTTTTTTTTCTCCTTTTCTATGGCACGAATCATGCTGAAACCACGTCTACCCAAAACAAACAAAAAATACATCTCGCAGTATTTTTTTCAATTTTCTTGGCGCCAAATTCAAATAGAAAAATGAAGTTAAAGTTTTCAAAATTCATTTTTGCAGTAAAGGCATTCGAGGACTGTCTCAGTTTTTTTTCTGTAAATGTGTTTTACCAAATTCTATAACATACATTTTTTTCAGAATTTTAAACAGTGTGGAAGATAGTTAAAATAATTAAAAACCACTTTCACCACCTTAAAAATTTGAATTTCGCGCCAAAATTGTAATAAAAAAAGTTATTTTTATGAATTTTTTTTTAATTAGAGAGATACACTTCACAAAAATAATTGTTTTTTTTTTTTTTTTTTATCACAATTTTGGCGCGAAATTCAAATTTTTAAGGTGGTGAAAGTGGTTTTTAATTATTTTAACTATCTTCCACACACTGTTTAAAATTCTGAAAAAAATGTATGTTATAGAATTTGGTAAAACACATTTACAGAAAAAAACTGAGACAGTCCTCGAATGCCTTCACTGTAAAAATGAATTTTGAAAACTTTAACTTCATTTTTCTATTTGAATTTGGCGCCAAAAAAATTGAAAAAAATACTGCGAGATATATTTTTTTGTTTGTTTTGGGTAGACATGGTTTCAGCTTGATTCGTGCCATAGAAAAGGAGAAAAAAAATAAAACGTAAAATTCACGTTTTCGGTCTTATCTCGACAACAAATTGCTTCAGGAGGCTGAAATTTCGAGCAATCAACGGCATTTTTAATTATCTTTCATCCAGTCATCGCGATTATTGATTTGTTTTGGGGGCACTTTTGACCATCTTATTCGGCTATACCCTTTTTCGTAAAAATTCGTCGATGAGAGCTTCTGGAAATGCTTAAATGTTGGCTGCGGTAATGAATTAATGTGGAACGAAGTTCTTTAACACGTTCATTTACTCCGGCACGAGGAGGATCAGTACACTTTTTGGTTTCAACTGAATCAGTTGACATAATGACATATTGATCAAGTTCATCGCGGTGTCACGAGAAAAAAAGTGCATTACGATGACCAAAAAAAAAGTTCAGATTTCAACAACATGGGTTTTCGGAAGCGAATAGGCAGAAAATTAATACGCAATTCCCAAGTTAAATTAAATGAGGCACGCAAAAGACCCACGCCTTATTTGCATGCACAATCTGCGTATTTAATGAACGAGTTACTACGCCATCGGGAAATTAAAGTAACGACAATGGTTGTTAAATACTTATTGATTTGATTTTCATTGTTTTCAGGTATGCAAAATCTATCCATATCTTGCGCCCTTGTCTGCCTGATCATTTTGGGCAGCGCGGCCCTGGTGGGCGCTTTCGGAGTGTGCCAGCATCAAATCAGCGCCGTCCTCGTAACGGGCGTCATGTACCTTCTGGCGGGTGAGTAGAACCCACCCCAGCGTTTCGCCTCCCAGACACAACACACCTGCCGCGCGGATTGCAAATGCAAATTGCACAAATCCCCAGGAGGCTCCGCAAAACACACACATTCCCCATACTACGTAATTATACATAATTATTGGAAGAAGGGAAATATTGGGACGTAGTGTTCTAATTATTCTAATTAATGTTTGTTAATGATTGAGTAATAAATGAATTCATAAATTGAAAAAAAAAAAAATTAAAGCGTTTCATCAAATTGCAGCTTCGTTCGCGCTCTTCACGCTCACGATCATCCACTTCAAGAGGGTGCAGAGCCGGCCCCGCATGGACATCGCCCCGCCGGACAGCAACGGGTGGTACCGGATGGACGCGGACTGCACCGTCGACGGCGTGGTCAGCCCGCTGGGGAGCAGAGGGTACCACTTTTCGGCGCACCTGTTGGGCGCGCGAGTTTTCAACACCTCCTGGTCGCTGGACCTGGGGTGGGGAGGGGTCATGTTGTGCGTGATGACTTCAGTGCTTTGGATACTACTGTCGAAAATCATGAGGTTCAACCCGATCTCGAGCATGATCAATTAAATTTAAAAAAAGGACTGGGAACGCGGCGGCTCTCGCACTCGTTACAAATTAGTGCGGTGAACAAAAAAATTAGATCAATTATTACAGAAACCAACCCTTCTATAAGAAATAGAAACGCAACAACTAGCATTAATACAGATATTGAATACAGCGAACGTAGGAGTTAGTTTAAAATGATGGTGCGGCCGTGGGTGGCTTTAATTTGCGACTGAAAATTCTTGTTTCATCTAACGTTACAATAATTGAATGATAGAAACATGGGTAATCTTCCAGTTACTGATACTAATGAATGGACTGAAGTAAACGCAACAATTTCAGACTAATTTTTGCGATATTGCCGGATTTCTTGTCTCACTATGACTGACGTAAAATAAAATAAAAAATAATTGAACTACTGAGGGTTAAACTACCAGTCGGTCTAAAGAACCATTAACTTGAATATAGTATAAGCACCAATAGTTG
This sequence comes from Ocypus olens, assembly GCA_910593695.2. Classification (NCBI taxonomy): domain Eukaryota; kingdom Metazoa; phylum Arthropoda; class Insecta; order Coleoptera; family Staphylinidae; genus Ocypus; species Ocypus olens. The sequence continues at coordinate 5,328,349 of OU343062.1, read as the reverse complement.
CAAATTATTGTAAATGAAAATACCCAGATTAAAATAAGGAGACCTGACAACATACCATACCATCCGCATGATTTTCGCGCATGCGTATTATTTAGTATCAGTAACTGGAAAATTACCGAAACATGCAAACACATCATATTTACTGTTTGATGGACTTCCAACTCGAATGATTTCAATATAATTTATACGAGGGTCGTTTTTTCTTCAACCTCCGATAGGCCATAATAAGAAGACAAGTGTATATAAAACAATTATTTTTATACCAAAAGTTATGTAAACTTATGGTTATTTATCGACATAACCACCTTGGTGATTAAGGCATTTGTCGTACCTGTAAACGAGCTTTCCAATACCCTCTTCATAAAAATGTTGCCACCAATGAATTGAAATGTGTTTTGACGTTGTCTTGAAGCTCCTCGTTATTTTGGAAGTGCTTCCCTCTTAGCCGTACCAGAAACAAAACAACAATTGCAACAATGGATGCACACAAACTCGCCTAACGAGCCAAAAAAGTTCAAAGAAACCTTCACAATCAAAAGGTTATGGCCACGGTGTTTTGGGACCAAAAAGGTGTGTTGCTTTTGGAGTTCATGCAGCCAGGGACTACGATTAATGCGAAACATTACAACGTCTGCGAAAAGCCATACAAAACAAAAGAAGAGGCATGCTGACTTCTGGAGTTGTTTTGATCCATGACAACGCCCGTCCTCACACGGCTGCTCTAACCCAACGGCTGCTTGAGCATGCAGTCCTGGCTTAGCGCTGAGTGACTTCCATGTTTTCCCCGAACTAAAGAAGTGGCTATGAGCACAGCGCTTCCAAAATAACGAGGAGCTTCAAGACAACGCCAAGACATATTTAAATTCATTGGCGGCAACATTTTGTGAAGAGGGTATTGGAAAGCTTGTTCACAGGTACGACAAATGCCTCACTCTCCAAAGTGATTATGTCGATAAATAACCATAAGGGCCATGACAGCTTAAGCCGAACTTACCTTAAACTCAGTTATAATTATTTTAAGGTTATAAACTGTCATTTTACTTATATTACCTTTAAACTGTGATTGAACAATGCCAACAGTAATCTATGCGGAGTTTAAGGTTAAACTTAGTTTAAGCTGCTATTGAACAACCGGCCCTAAGTGTACATAACTTTTGGTATAAAAATCATTGCTTTATATACACTTGTATTTTTATTATGGCCCATAAGAGGTTGAAAAAAACGACCTTCGTAGTTTTCACGCAGTGACTTGAAAATCCATATTAATTTGAATAACGAATATTTGATTTGGAAATTTTAAAAAAATTGGAAATCAAATTAATAATAGTTTCCATATTTACCCAAATTAATAATATTGGATCGATGAGGCTGTTACTTGTTGAAACTCCATGGTATCATTTAATAAAACACTAACACAGTGTATGGTTTCAAATTAACCTGATGAAGCCACTGTGTGGTGAAACAATTGTCGTAGAACAATAAAATTAATTTGAAACCATACACTGTGTTAGTATTTTATTAAATGAAAAAATTAATAATAGTAATAACTTTGAACCTCAATAACAATATAAAGTAAAATGTCGCACCACCATAAAATCTAAAGGTGGAGGAACGGTGGGAAAACATAAAAACTGGCATCATTGAGGCAGCAAAATGACACCCAAAAAACAGCTGTGGATGATGAACGAGATCGTTGCATTTGTGGAAGAACGGAGAACACGTTCACTGCCTGTGTCAGATGAACTGATTACCAGTCAAGCTGAATTTTCCTCTAAGGTTTAATGTCAAAAAAGTAGATGGTCGGCCCCGCATTAAAACCAATACCACGCAAAGAGTGCGTGGTCGGCAGTAAATGTGTTAAAGAACACTGACAAAGTTGGACACAAAAGAAAACATAAATTTGTTAGGCTCGACATCAAAAAGCTAAAGAAAAGTGGATGGAAAACAAATGTAAGGAGATAGAAGAAACATGATGAATTCAATCTTCACGAAAAAATCAAAGAAGCCAAAAAAAACATACTCTCACAAATGGCCAAGGACGTTTAATAACGGAGACAGGAAATAATAACAGAATGGGAGAGGTATACAAAAATCTCGGCTGGTGTTTACTTTAGGGTAAATCGACCCGGGGGCTGAAATTTGTTTTGAAGACATAGTTTTTTGAGCCGAGTTCAGAAATGTACGTTTTAACCCGCGGAAACGTAAGGGGGAAAAGTTATGCCCCCTTAAAGTTTCCATTTTCGACGGACAACTCGCACAAACTACGAGTTTCTGTGTAAAATAACTTGTAAACTAACAACTACAATCGACTAATAATGATTTTAACTTACGATTTAAGTGGTGAAAGTGCGATTTTTATATCCTATTCTTCATGAAAATTCACATTTTAAGGTCATGTTAAAAATGCGTATTTTCATTAGTTCATCGTCCCACCGCAACTGAAGGAGTGGCGTGTCGAAATAAACACTCTATAAAGTTTTCTGTGAACTATCATTGCGTTAACCCTAGATTACTTATGTGCATTAACAATTGACACGAATTTTAAATTGTTCTGTTGTAAATCTATTTACAATTTCTTTATTTGTGCCCCACTTTTGTGGGTGTTTCTATTTTTTTTTGGGAAAAGGTGCCCCTACCAAACATAAACACACGCATGTATCTTTAACCTGGATCCTAACGACACAAATTCATCTGGTAAAAATTAGGGACTTTAGTCAATGATTAAATGGCAATGTAATAGATATTTATGCATTAAGGGAGATATTGAGGTCCTCTGGCCCGGGGTTTGTAAGTCAACCCAGGGTGAAGAACAAGAATATCTCCCATGGTGCATACAATATTTGATTTTATAGTTATATATTAGTAATTAGTAAAAATATTCAGTATAGCTATCCGTAATATGTATTTGCATGGTTGCTATAAGTTGGTTTTAAAACAAACAGCTCGCATTTCATGAACTAATGTTTATTTAATTTGATTTGACTTTAATGCTTTAACAAAAAACGTACGGTTGTGAATAAAATAGTGAACAAACCTGGGCGATAAGTTTAATTCATCATTACCTACCAGTTAATGGTTGTAAATGGTAGGTGCTTATGCTTAGGTTAGGGTGAGGTTACATTTGCCCCCCTTTAGACCAGATAGTAGTTTTACACGCAGTAGATTAGGTGATGGTGAAGCCCCGTCATTAATACATAGGAAGTAGTTATACGGGCTCCATGTGGTCAATGGCGGAGTAGAGCGAGACCGGTCGCTTATGCTTAAGTTAGGGTGAGGTTAAGCCCCTCCGCTTTAGACCGACTGGTAGTTTTACCCGCAGCGGATTAGGTGAAGGCGAAGCTGTCATGAATGCATAGGAAGTAGTTACGGTGGCTCACTGTGGTTGATGGCGGAGCGAAGCGAATATAGGAAGTAGTTACGCTGGCTCGCTTGTTTATGCTTAGATTAGGGTGAGGTTAAGATGCCCCCTTAGACCGGCCAGTAGTTTAACCTGCAACGGATAAAGTGAAGGCGAAGCCGTCATGAATGCATAGGACGCAGTTTCGGTGGCTTGCTGTGTTCGATGGCGGAGCGAAGCGAAGCCATCGACCACAGCCGGCTTGCTTGCTTATGCTTAGATTAAGGTGAGGTTAAGGTGCCCCCTTAGACCGGCCAGTAGTTTAACCTGCAACGGATAAAGTGAAGGCGAAGCCGTCATGAATGTATAGGACGCAGTTTCGGTGGCTTGCTGTGGTCGATGGCGGAGCGAAGCGAAGCCATCGACCACAGCCGCCTCGCTTGCTTATGCTAAGATTAGGGTGAGTTTAAGGTCCCCCCTTAGACCGGCCAGTAGTTTTACCTGCAATGGATTAGGTGAAGGCGAAGCCGTCATGAATGCATAGGAAGCAATTACGGTGGCTTGCTGTGGTCGATGGCGGAGCGAAGTGAAGCCATCGACCACAGCCGGCTTGCTTGCTTATGCTTAGATTAGGGTGAGGTTAAGGTCCCCCCTTAGACCGGCCAGTAGTTTTACCTGCAATGGATTAGGTGAAGGCGAAGCCGTCATGAATGCATAGGAAGCAGTTACGGTGGCTTGCTGTGGTCGATGGCGGAGCGAAGCGAAGCCATCGACCACAGCCGGCTTGCTTGCTTATGCTTAGATTAAGGTGAGGTTAAGGTGCCCCCTTAGACCGGCCAGTAGTTTTACCTGCAACGGATAAGGTGAAGGTGAAGCCGTCATGAATGCATAGGACGCAGTTTCGGTGGCTTGCTGTGGTCGATGGCGGAGCGAAGCGAAGCCATCGACCACAGCCCGCTTGCTTGCTTATGCTTAGATTAGGGTGAGGTTAAGGTGCCCCCTTAGACCGGCCAGTAGTTTTACCTGCAGCGGATAAGGTGAAGGCCAAGCCGTCATGAATGCATAGGAAGCAATTACGGTGGCTTGCTGTGGTCGATGGCGGAGCGAAGCGAAGCCATCGACCACAGCCGGCTTGCTTGCTTATGCTTAGATTAGGGTGAGGTTAAGGTCCCCCCTTAGACCGGCCAGTAGTTTTACCTGCAATGGATTAGGTGAAGGCGAAGCCGTCATGAATGCATAGGAAGCAGTTACGGTGGCTTGCTGTGGTCGATGGCGGAGCGAAGCGAAGCCATCGACCACAGCCGGCTTGCTTGCTTATGCTTAGATTAGGGTGAGGTTAAGGTCCCCCCTTAGACCGGCCAGTAGTTTTACCTGCAACGGATAAGGTGAAGGTGAAGCCGTCATGAATGCATAGGACGCAGTTTCGGTGGCTTGCTGTGGTCGATGGCGGAGCGAAGCGAAGCCATCGACCACAGCCCGCTTGCTTGCTTATGCTTAGATTAGGGTGAGGTTAAGGTGCCCCCTTAGACCGGCCAGTAGTTTTACCTGCAGCGAATAAGGTGAAGGCGAAGCCGTCATGAATGCATAGGAAGCAATTACGGTGGCTTGCTGTGGTCGATGGCGGAGCGAAGCGAAGCCATCGACCACAGCCGGCTTGCTTGCTTATGCTTAGATTAGGGTGAGGTTAAGGTCCCCCCTTAGACCGGCCAGTAGTTTTACCTGCAATGGATTAGGTGAAGGCGAAGCCGTCATGAATGCATAGGAAGCAGTTACGGTGGCTTGCTGTGGTCGATGGCGGAGCGAAGCGAAGCCATCGACCACAGCCGGCTTGCTTGCTTATGCTTAGATTAAGGTGAGGTTAAGGTGCCCCCTTAGACCGGCCAGTAGTTTTACCTGCAACGGATAAGGTGAAGGTGAAGCCGTCATGAATGCATAGGACGCAGTTTCGGTGGCTTGCTGTGGTCGATGGCGGAGCGAAGCGAAGCCATCGACCACAGCCGGCTTGCTTGCTTATGCTTAGATTAAGGTGAGGTTAAGGTGCCCCCTTAGACCGGCCAGTAGTTTTACCTGCAACGGATAAGGTGAAGGTGAAGCCGTCATGAATGCATAGGACGCAGTTTCGGTGGCTTGCTGTGGTCGATGGCGGAGCGAAGCGAAGCCATCGACCACAGCCGCCTCGCTTGCTTATGCTAAGATTAGGGTGAGTTTAAGGTCCCCCCTTAGACCGGCCAGTAGTTTTACCTGCAATGGATTAGGTGAAGGTGAAGCCGTCATGAATGCATAGGAAGCAATTACGGTGGCTTGCTGTGGTCGATGGCGGAGCGAAGCGAAGCCATCGACCACAGCCGGCTTGCTTGCTTATGCTTAGATTAAGGTGAGGTTAAGGTGCCCCCTTAGACCGGCCAGTAGTTTTACCTGCAACGGATAAGGTGAAGGCGAAGCCGTCATAAATGCATAGGAAGCAGTTACGGTGGCTTGCTGTAGTCGATGGCGGAGCGAAGCGAAGTGAAGCCATCGACCACAGCCGCCTCGCTTGCTCATGCTTAGATTAGGGTGAGGTTAAGGTCCCCCCTTAGACCGGCCAGTAGTTTTATCTGCAACGGATTAGGTGAAGGCGAAGCCGTCATGAATGCATAGGAAGCAGTTACGCTGGCTCGGTTGCCTGGTTGCGTCAAGGTCCTCCCCCTTGAGACCGGGTAGTAGTTTTACCCGCAGTAGATTAGGTGATGGCGAAGCTGTCATGAATGCATAGGAAGCGGGATTCTTTGTCATGTTAGCACATACTTTCACTTTAAACACCCTAATAGCACTATAGCACACAAATAGAAATAACAGTAGCAATTACTAGAACGTAAATACAAGAGGTTTCAAAAAAATCAGTGAACTTATTGGGACTGTGTGAAAATCAACTAGAAATTAAGGACATGGTAATTTAAATGTAAATGTTACCTGTTTAACCTCTTAACATACACATTTGTTTTATTGTTAATATAGTTAATTTCAGAAATATAATTATTTTTATTTATATCGTACTTTATGTATTCACATATTTTCCGTGAGAATTAGATTGGTTTTCCGATTATGATGTGACCAGTTGGCAACCCTAATAATCACAGATAACTAAATAGAGTGTTCAGTTTGCATGTCCGTCAGTTTCTGCGGTTCAATGAACTGCACATAACCTTAAAATGAAATATTAATGTAAAGAAAAAGATATAAAATTCGCATTTTTACTACTCAAATCGTAAGTTTACATCATTATAAATTGATTGTGGTTGTTGGTTTACCAAAATCTACCCAGAAAAGCAGGTTTTGAGCGAGTTGTACGTCCGATACGAGAGAAACTTTAAGGGGGCACAACTTCTTCCCCTTATGTTTCTCAAAGTTAAGATATACATTTTTGGACTCGGCTCAAAAAACTACGTCTACAAAGAATTAAGAAGAAATAAAAAAACAGCCCACTTCCCGATTTTTCCCGATTTACCCTAAAGTAAACCCTTACCAAAATCTCTTTCAAGACGATAGACCAATCTTACCAAATTTAAGAACTGATAACTGATAAATTAACATTGAAAATCCTGTGTTCCGTTTTGTTCCACTACACCCTGTATATTGGTATCTACTTATACAAAATCACTGGATACCGGGCTGTGGAACATGCAGTAGTGACATAGTGACCTTGGTTTGACATTATGACATCTACGTAAAGTCAGGTGAAAGTCAAAGTGCACACGGTGTCTCAAAAACTAATACAAGAACCACTGGATAGAGCAAAAGCTGCGTGCGAAGAATGAGGACTAGCCATTAATATAAGAAAAATAAAGTAAACGTCACCAATAAAATAGAGCCCATCAGTACTGAATAGACAAGTGAAAAAATGTAAAGATCTGGGATGCTGAACTCGCTGCGAAATAAGATGCCGATTAGAACAAGCCAGAGCGGCATTCCAAAGATTGAAACCGCTATCGACTAACAATTTGCCGAGTTTAGCAATTAAGGAGAGGTTTGCTCACCACAAAAGACTTCAATAGAATAAAAGCATTCGAAATGTGGACTTTAAAATATCTTAGACAAGTAGAACATGAAATAAAGAAGTCCTACGCATAATGAGCAAGTTTGAATATCTCGGACACTTAAGTAGGGGTCCTAGATATGAATTTTTACGTTTGATTCTCAATAGGAAAACTGAGGGAAAAAGATGGATAGGCCGGAAAAAATGCCGTGGTTGCACAATTTACATCAGTGGACCGAAATGACAGCAGATGAATTCCTAGACGCAGCCAAGACAAAATAATTGTAGACATGGCAGTCACCAACAATCCGTAAGGAACACGACGCTTCAAGAAGAATGTGAAATATAAACTTTACGCTACCATAAAAAAGTGAGTCATTGATTTTTTACGATTATGCAGAAAAAATGCACAACTTGCCGCTTCAGAAAAATCCTCATGAAAGGCAAGGAAATCTTCAAAGCCAGGCAACCAACTACTACACCTCTCCACAGGACAACCGATCCACCGGTCAATAAATAAAGCAAAAACACCAGACCTCCTCGACTCCTGTATCATGAAGAATATAGCTTCCAACTAACTGTATTTTTCGTAAGATTCCAGTGACGAGAAGACGTTTTACAATTGAATATTCAAATTTAGTGGATTTCATTAGTTAATGTTACCAGTACTTCGAAAGCAATCAACTGATCGTAATACCTGCCTTCTAAACTGATTCCTTAGTTTTAGCATTTAGCAAGTTTAGCATTGAAAATGGAATTATAGAATACTTGAGAATACTCTCGGTTCAGAGAAAAGAACAGTAGAAACATGGAGTTTATGCAGTAAATTAAAACAGAGAATTTCATCGGTTAGTTCCCGAATTACAAAAAGATCAAAAACATTTTCATGTGTAACTTTGCAGGGCTGTATCTACTGAAGAAGTATTGGCCGAACAGTACGGAAAGGAGAAATGTGAAATCATGTTTGTCAACAAGATACACGACATCAAAACATCAAACAAAACCATGCTATCACACTTGAGTTCGGTGACGTGACATCAGTGCGTGTATGGTACATACTAGAGGTGGGCTTTTGGTGAGCTGCCTCAGAGAAAAGAGTCGACTCCAGGTATCAGCTCATGACTCAGTTGAGAATTCTCGACTCTTGAAAAATGAAAAAGTACGTTTGAAAAAAAAAGGTCTTCACTTCAGAAATTTTGCAATTTACTCTGAAAAATGCTGAAAAGCAAAAAAAAAAAGTCCTCACCTCTTATGAAAGAGTCGACTTGCCATTTAAACGAGTCGACAAATAATATGTGGGAAGAGTCACAAAAAAGTTTGCCGACAAAAAAAAAAGGTCCTCACCTCAAAAATTTTGCAATTTACCCGGAAAACACAATGAAGATCAAAAACATCAATATTTTGAGTCACAAAATTTTCACTGGACCCTCGACTCGATTCTAAGAGTTGACTCCCTCATGAGTTACTCACCTCTAGTACATGCAACAACCATGCTAAACACTGTGCATTTTTCGCACGTGAGCTGTGGAGGATGTGTACCGTCACCTCTCCTGTTCAATTCAGATTCAGAAAATACATTTTTAGAAGCACTCGTACAAACGGATAAATACAGAAGACACTGCGTTTTTTTTTCTAGGTTAGGTGTCAGGAACAAATGCTTTACTTAAATATTGTTTCCCCATCAGAACACCTACAGACCTTCCAGGTGAAAGGTCTGTAGGTGTTCTGATGGGGAAACAATATTTAATGTTTACATTAATATTGTTATATTTGCCGCCGTTGACAATATCCATATCTTGTCAGTGGTTCGGTACAGCATACAGGCAGTAGATTCCGCCACTTTGGCGTTTCTACCTTGAATGTTTTACTCTTAAAATATCCCGTTTGTGAAAAAAATAGTATATATACCTCGGGAGAAAATGCTGCTTTTTTCACGCATTTCTCTCCCTCGATATATAATCTACTATTTTTAAACATTTCTACAGGAGTCAAACATTTTGGCCCCATGAATTATACGTATTGCTCTCTTTTGAGTTATAAAGATGTCATGTACATATTTGGAGCTTCTGCAGCTTATCGTCGAAGGGGAGATTGAAGAAAGAGAGATGTCTCGACTAAGACACAGCCGAACACATTCTTAAACTGAATTGAAAAATTCTCTATATTTGAATCACAACTAATTATTGCATAAAATGAGTCACATCAAAACTCGATTGATTAATACAACAGTCGGAAAAAAAACAAGAAGTTTGAGACCTCGATGTCGGATTAACACGTTGACCGCTTTGTCAGTCACCAGTGACTGACACTGAAGTGTTCCAGTGGGGCCACACCAGTCACCGATGACTGACAGTGAGTACCTACTTTAAACTTACTGTTTAGCGCTGTCAGTCACGGGTTAAATTAAATAAGCATATTCTTACTCATTTTATAAAATAAAACATTTTGACATTTTACAAAAAAACTTGTTGGCAGCCAATGTGTTAAAATTAACTTTTGATGTAGAAGCTCTCATATTACATAATATTTTTTTTCCGCTACCGACAACGTAAATACGCATTGCATCCATTGTTACAGGTACCGTAAGTGGCTGATAACATTCGTGGTGTTAGTTGTCCTTGACGATGGAACTTAATTTTTCACTTGCCGGCCTAGGAAAATAATAAACAGAAACGTAACGCTCCAACATATAGGCGAGCATATTCTTTTTACATAACCACTGCTTAAAAGAGTCGTAACAGGACACATACCTTTTTTCGATTTTGTCGGTAACAGATTCCAACATGCAATATTCGCAGCTTCGTTTGCCCGCAGAAAGTTTCACTGGATTGACACAAACAAACAAAATTCGACATTGTTTTCTCGGTTGCCGAGTTGCCCTAGAACGCATAGGTGACTATAAACATTTGAATCCCAAATGTTGCAAGCCATATTTTAGAATATTTTCTGATCTTTTATTTCCGGTAGCGGAAAAAAATTAATAAGTAACACGGAGCGTAATGACAATTAACATTTTCGGCAGGCGACGAGCCTCGGCAGGCGACGAGCCTCGGCTCGTATTTGCCCACCTCAAATGTTAATACGTCCTTACGTTCCTTGTTGCTTAAAGAACTATTACAATAAGAAGTTTTGGTGAAAACATAGTACAGGACGGCAAATGTAAATTGGCCAGACGCGCAGAGAGCAAGCGAAAGCTCTCTCTCTCTCTACAGCCGGCCGAGTACATTTTTATTCATTTACATTTACAACTCTATCAGGCGTTCTCCTCCACATAATTAATGCACTGTCACTTTTGAAAATGAATGTACCAGGCGCGCGAACTCTTCACGAAATCTAACGAGAGCGCCCTTCGAAGGTTCCGCCCACAATTTTGTCACTGCGCAACAGCAAGTTATGTTTGCCGTCCTGTACATCTCTTAATTCAATTTAATTATGAATTACTACGTAGTAACAGTCGCAACCATCCTCTCATTGTGAGTGTGTAACATTAGCTACCACAAGACTGGCATTAACCCGAGGAATAGAAATAACGCCAGAATGGATTAGGGTATTGCCTCCCATTAAATTAATTGACCTCGCCAAGGAAGTTGAATTCCTGCGAAACTAAGCAGACCCAACCAGGGCGTAGTGCCGTAAGGCTTTCCGCAGCCAATCAACCGAATCTTGGCTAAGGAATATATGACGATGGTCGGGATTGAAAACAATCGCAAGTTCATAAAAATAAATAAATCAAAGAAACCATGAAATGGATCACATTGTCGAGAAAAAAGAAATGGATCACTACTAACACAACTTCCCGCAGATGAGTCAAGTTATCGAAGCCCCAGTAAAAATCTAATATAAACTGCTCACTAAATACATATGGCAATTATGACATTAAGAATTGTACTGCCGTGTTTGTGAATAAAACACGGACTGCAAAAAATTGAAATATCGGATTCATCCAAGTTTCTTTTATCAACCCTTGAATATTGACGGCGTTTACTTAGTGGTGCATCTTAATATAATTTCGAAATAATTTACATTATTTGTAAATAAATAATGGAGAAGATTCTCCCGATATAACTGGATCAAAAAGTGTGAACTTGCCTCCGACAGGGAACCTGCAACCTTCAGATCTCCGGTCTAGAGGTTCGATCCCTGTCGAAGGCATTCACACTATTGATCCAGTTATATACGGAGAATCTCCATTATTCATTTACAAATAATGTAAATACCTTTATATTTATAAATTCGTAAATGGGAAATCATCGTATATACTTAAAACTTTGTTTTACCACTGTATGTTTGATATGCGACTATAGTTTCGATTATACACTAGTCATCTTCAAACTGAGTACTGCAAATTAGAATTAGGTTATTTATATTGCCGCTTCGAACAGAGGAGAATACATTAAGTCGGTCTGGTCATTAAGGAGGGATTAGTGTATGCTTTGTGTATTTCGATAGCTTCGAGTAAATCCATCTTACGCCCTTTGTGGATCACTGAAAGTACATCTTTTCCAAAATTATTTTCGTTGAAATGATTTGTAAATCAAATATGAAGATATCCTGTCCAAATTATCAAGTCAAAAACAGTTACTGCATTTTTAACCACTACTTTACTACACGGGTATAAAGCAGTTTTACTCAGATTCATTGTTTTATAGTTACTGCGCTCTTCCCAAGGACACACTTATCACACAACCTCAGTAAGGATTACATACCCTTTTCTTTTCATTCAATTAATGCAGCACTGGTATGAAACATGAAAACGACTTTATTGTACTTTTACTCAGATTCATTGTTTTGTAGTTACTGCGCTCTTCCCAAGGACTTTAATTCAAACTACACACTTATCGCACAACCTCAGTAAGGATTACGTACCCTTTTCTCTTCATTCAATTAATGCAGCAGTGGTACGAAACATTAAAACAACTTTATCGTTAGCCCCCCAGCAATTATAACATATGCAACTGAATGTTCGTCGCACGGTCGCGCCATAAAATAATTAAAGTTTACTAAAATTAATACATGTGCTGAGAGAAAAAGCGTGCTATTTGTAAGATTATTGTAAGCCGTCCAAATAAGTTGTAAGCTTCGCGTGATTTCATATGATTTCGCCCCACAAGCGAGCACCGAAAACCTCCCGGAGAGGACAAAGAGGTGGACCGGCGGGCGAGAGGTTAGAATTCCGACCGCGTTTTTTAATCGCAGTAAAACCGGAACTTGTGATAACCCCCTTTACTTATCCGCTTTTGCCCCCCTGCCCGCCCAGCGCGCACATTTTAATCGACGCATTGTAAATACATGTACATTCCATGGGGTTAAAAACTAACCTAACACCCATCCGTTTTTCGATTTGTACCCATTTTTAATGACAAATGAGCAACGTTGCCTTCACCAAAGCCTACATGGAGAAAAAGTAAGTTTCTAACGATGTATTTTACTAAACGCTTGCGATTTGCTTGCTTTACATAAGTCGGGCCTTTTAATGTAAATACATATACTGAGAAATGATTGCGTAAATAAACGATTCAATTCGCCGGTGGTGTTTTGCTTACCTTTGCGTGTTGTTGAGAGCGGTTTAGGGGTGCACGGAACTTTCTGGAGTGATGGAAGTGGAGGTGCTGCAGCTCCACAGGTGACACACGAGCGGAAAATGGCGGGCGACGAACAAAACACCGCCAGAGTCTGCGCAGTCAAGCGTTTTCGATGGATTTCCCTCCAAAATGCAGTGATGCCAATTGTGAAGAAATTAAAATACAATTATTTTTCTTTTGCAACAATGACTTCATAATTTACAATTTATGCAAAATCGATCTCACAAAGAGACCTCGGTCAATTTCCTGAGTCCATTAATGTAATTTAATGTTTTTTTTAATAAATAAATTTCTTCTCGACGTCAATTAAGTTTTATCATATTCGAATAAAGATGGCTGAGCAAAAATAATTAAACAATTGCATCCCAGTGGCGGTTTCTAAGGGGGGTAAACGGGTAACTACCCCTCCCCCCCAAGAATTTTTCGCTTAACAATTTTTATTGTTAAAAATTACCGATATTTCTTATTCCAAACAAATAATATAACCGTTAAATTTTTCCAACGCTTTAAAACGTTGGAAAAAGATAGGGAGAGTTCACGGAACAGCGAGCAGAGAGAGCAGAAACACCAGTTTATTTATCTTTGTTTTTAATTACCCCCCTTAGACTAGTTGGTTGGAAACGCCCTTGTTGCATCCGTCCATCCAAAATACATCGCGAATTATGAATTTTAGGCTATAATCCCAATACTGTGAAAATTCCAATACTAAAAACGCCATTGACTTGAATTTTTACAAAATTAATTAAAGATTAAAAATTCAAAGAAAAACTACACACACTCACTACTTGATTGGGGACAATAAGGGCGTAAAGTTGTAAAAAATTTAAATCATCGTGGTGACTTATCTTAGAAAAACATAAAATCATATGATTGATTGTTGAAGCCATTACTTGTGATACATATTGAATTACTAAGGAGGTTTAATTACATAAAATCGACTTGATACTTTTAGGATTTACTCAAATTAAATTAAGCTTTATAATTCAACCAAAATCTAGCAGATTTTAAGATAATCACACGAGAACACAGTTTGCAGTGATGCCGAGTTGCTCACTTTCCGATGGTCTAAAAAAATATTTAAACAATTGCCACAGATTTAAAACTTTCCAAATTTACTCACAACAGATTCTACTTCATAATGCAAACAAAATCTAAAAACATCCCTTCAACAGATTTCAAGATAATCACACGAGAACACAGTTTGCAGTCATGCTGAGTTGCTCACATTCCGATGGTCTGAAAAAATATTAAAACAATTGCCACAGATTTGAAACTTTCCAAATTTACTCACAACAGATTCTACTTCATAATTCAAACAAAATATAAAACATCCCTTCAGCAGATTTCAAGATAATCACACTAGAACACAGTTTGCAGTCATGCTAATGTTGCTCACATTTCGATGGTCTAAAAAAATATTTAAACAATTGCCAGAGATTTGAAACTTTCCAAATTTACTCACAACAGAATCTACTTCATACTTCAACCAAAATCTAAAAACATCCCTTCAGCAGATTTCAAGATATTTACACGAAAACACAGGTTACAGTAATGCTGTGTTGCTCACTTTCCGATGGTCTAAAAAAATATTTAAACAATTCCCACAGATTTAAAACTTTACAAATTTACTCACAACAGATTCTACTTCATAATCCAAACAAAATCTAAAAACATCCCTTCAGCAGATTTCAAGATAATCACACGAGAACACAGTTTGCAGTAATGCTGTGCTGCTCACATTCCGATGGTCGAAAAAAATATTTAAACAATTGCCACAGATTTGAAACTTTCCAAATTTACTCACAACAGATTCTACTTCATAATTCAACCAAAATCTAAAAACATCCTTTCAGCAGATTTCAAAATAATCACACTAGAACACAGTTTGCAGTCATGCTAATGTTGCTCACATTCCGATGGTCTAAAAAAATATTTAAACAATTGCCCCAGATTTGAAACTTTCCAAATTTACTCACAACAGATTCTACTTCATGCTTCAAACAAAATCTAATAACATCCCTTCAGCAGATTTCAAGATAATCACACGAGAACACAGTTTGCAGTCATGCTAAGTTGCTCACATTCCGATGGTCGAAAAAAATATTTAAACAATTGCCACAGATTTGAAACTTTCCAAATTTACTCACAACAGATTCTACTTCATAATTCAACCAAAATCTAAAAACATCCCTTCAGCAGATTTCAAGATAATCACACTAGAACACAGTTTGCAGTCATACTAATGTTGCTCACATTCCGATGGTCTGAAAAAATATTTAAACAATTGCCACAGATTTGAAACTTTCCAAATTTACTCACAACAGATTCTACTTCATAATTCAAATAAAATCTAAAAACATCCCTTCAGCAGATTTCAAGATAATAACACGAGAACACAGTTTGCAGTCATGCTGAGTTGCTCACATTCCGATGGTCTAAAAAAATATTTAAACAATTGCCACAGATTTGAAACTTTTCAAATTTACTCACAGCAGATTCTACTTCATAATTCAAACAAAATCTACTAACATCCCTTCAGTAGATTTCAAGATAATCACACGAGAACACAGCTTACAGTCATGCTGAGTTGCTCACATTCCGATGGTCTAAAAAAATATTTAAACAATTGCCACAGATTTGAAACTTTCCAAATTTACTCACAACAGATTCTACTTCATAATTCAAATAAAATCTAAAAACATCCCTTCAGCAGATTTCAAGATAATAACACGAGAACACAGTTTGCAGTCATGCTGAGTTGCTCACATTCCGATGGTCTAAAAAAATATTTAAACAATTGCCACAGATTTGAAACTTTTCAAATTTACTCACAGCAGATTCTACTTCATAATTCAAACAAAATCTACTAACATCCCTTCAGTAGATTTCAAGATAATCACACGAGAACACAGCTTACAGTCATGCTGAGTTGCTCACATTCCGATGGTCTAAAAAAATATTTAAACAATTGCCACAGATTTGAAACTCTCCAAATTTACTCACAACAGATTCTACTTCGTAATTCAACCCAAATCTAAAACATCCCTTCAACAGATTTCGAGATAATCACACGAGAACACAGTTTGCAGTCATGCTAAAGTTGCTCACTTTCCGACGTTCTAAAAAAAATATTTAAACAATTGCCACAGATTTGAAACTTTCTAAATTTACTCACAACAGATTCTACTTCACAATTCAAACAAAATCTAAAAACATCCCTTCAGCAGATTTCAAGATAATCACACGAGAACACAGTTTGCAGTCGTGCTGAAGTTGCTCACTTTTTGATGGATTTAAAAATGTAAGTACAATTGCCAAAGAACTAAAACTTAACAAACACACTCACAACAGGTTCTGCCTTATAATTTAACCAAAATTTAAGAACACTCCCTCACAATATTTCAAGAAAATCACACGAGAACACATCTTAGCGAGTCATGGTGACTCGCTCACTTTCCGATGGTCTGAAAAAGTATAAAAACAATTGCCACAGATTTGAAACTTTCCAAATTTACACACAACAGATTCTGCTTCATAATTCAACCAAAATCGATTTTTCGTTCCTGCGTTAACTACATCTAAATTATGATAAGACGGTATTAAAACATTCCGCTTGCCCACCACTGCTCCATTTTCATCTTTCTCCTCAATCAAGGTCACAACCTTCTTCAATCAAAATCTTAAATTTTAAAACACCGACATTTTTTAAAAATGATCAAAATCTTCCACAAAATGGATACTCAAATTCGAAAATGTGGGAAGAAAACATATCCTAAACAAAAACTCTTTAAACTTGAGAAAATCATTTATTTCACCAGTAATAATAATAATAAGATGTAAATTTCAATATTCACCAGGGAAGTAGTTGTTGGTTTATATTCATTTTCATTACAAAAACTCTTTATTAAAAATTATGGAATGTATAAACAACAACAAATCTCTTAACATTTAATCCTCTTCAAGTACGAACTCCACAGCAGCATCTTGTACTCAATGGCGGCTTCCTCGGGTTTGGCGGCTTTCGTGATTCCCCTACCGACCACGGCAACATCCGCCCCCCGTTCCATCATAACACACTCAGGCGAATTATACTGCTGCCCCAGGTCATCCCCCGACGCCCCCAGTTGCACACCCGGAGTTAGCTGTACGAACCCGGGCTCGTCTTGAAACAGCACACTCTGCGCCACGAAACCCGCGACCAGTCGCCTCCTCTCCAAGCCCAACTTAACCGTAGCCTTGGTGTACCTCTCATCGATCAAGCTATCCTTGGCGCTGGTTTCCGCCAGCAAAAACACGCCCCTCTCCTTCAATCCCTCCGCTTGTTCGATGGCGTCCAGAATGCTGGGCCCCATCAAGGAATGTGCGGTTACTAAAGGCGCCCAATGTGACACCTTGCCGTATTGCAGCTGCACCGATTTTCCAATATCGGCAAATTTCCTGTCCTCGAACAGGATGAAATTGTGCTCGTGGGCAATTGCCGTGAGGCGGCGGGAGAAATGCTCGTCTAAATCATCGACGATGTCAATGTGCGTTTTAAAGAGGCAGATGTGCGGTCCTAATTTCTCGGCCAGATTTAAAATTTCAGCTGGATTCGTTAAGTCAGCGGCCACGCATAAATTGGTTTTCTTCTCGGACATGATTTTTAGTATACGTTTCGCAATGGGGTTCTGCGAGTGTTTGATTCTGTCTTCGAATGGCATTTTTAGACGATCTGAACAAAACAAAAAAAAACAAAATTTTAGGTTATAAACTCTTGTCAAATGTCCGGGACAGGCGATACAGGAATGGAATCTGATTATATCAAATCTGATGAAATTTAAAATAGATGATATACGCATGCGGACATAGACACTTTCAAACAATGAAAACAGATTGAGAGGAGCGGAGAGAAAAGTATTGAGACCGGAAAGAGTTGATGACAACACGTACGGAATTAGGATGAACTAGGAATTAAATGATTTAATAGATGGAGCTGACTTACTAAGGTTTATAAAAGCGCAGAGGGGCACATAACAAAGAAACAAAGCAAATGACGCAGCGGCTAGAGACAAAGACAAGGTCAAGAGGAAGGCCAAGAAAAAGATGGCGAGAAGAACGAGGAATCAATATTACAGAGTGGATTAGACTTATAGAGGATTGAGATGAATGGAGGCTTGTGGTGGAGCAGGTCAAGTAGAGCCAATGGAAGAAGAAGAAGAAGAAGATATAAATGTTCTACTCTTACAGGTTGATTTATAAATTCAAGGACAGTTTCGTTCTCTCTTAATGTTTCAAATGTTTCTAGTAATTCTATTATCTAGTAATGATTCATCTTGTTTGACAAATACTCTACAGTTACATCTCTTTTCAAATTGTATTTATTACTTTTTTTTTGTCGACTGTGCAAATCAATGAAGCATTAGAAAACGTACCGGGTGACCCAGGGATCTGTAAAAGCCCCATAACTTATTTGCTATTTGAGTCATCGACTTCTAGTTTTCTTGAACTGGTACCCACACTTATTCTACATATTTTAAAAATATGTATGTTTTTGTACAGGGTGTCCCAATATACATAACAGAACAAAGTTATGTTTTTTTAAATGGAACACCCCATATTTTATACTTTATTTTCAACCCTCTTGAGAAGCTGATAAAAATAGTATAAGATAGTATGGGTCTATTATGGATTGGTTAGTTATAGGCAAATTTGTGGCAAAAACATGTACACATTGAAAACATTGCAGAAGCGTTCCTAGCAAAGATATCATTATTTATACACTAGAAAATTTCCCACATCATAAAGAATAATATACATTGGCTTTGGTTCTCTTTCATTCATAGTGCTATACAGGGTGTCAACATACACAAAACAATGGATAACTATTTTTTTTCAAATGTAACACCCTATATATTTTACCACGAATGCATGGCATTTTTAATAAGCTTTCCAATGATATACAGTTTGTATAACAAAATACTAAGGATTCTTGAGATTTATCAATAAAAACATATTCCTTTTGCCACCTTCTGCTGATTTTTGGATTTTCAGCCAAAACTATGCATTTTCAGGAAAAATTAGCAGAGACCAAAATTGTAGAGCGAAAAATTTCCGATCGATATGAGTCTTTTAACTTTTAAGATAATGCGTGCATTGCCCGCCAGAGCGCGCAATTCGGGACCGTATATGCATTTTAGCGTTTTCCTTTCAAATGTTTTATTAATAAATTGCACTATACTTTATTTTCCGCACCCTCTAGCGGAAAAACGGGAAATTATAGGGAAATTAAAATGGCCCATATCGATTGAAAATGTTCCGCTCTACAACTCTTAATAGAAGCAATTTTTGCCAAAAATGCATAGTTTTCCCTAAAAATGCAAATTGAAAATGTATGTATCGATTTTTGCATTTTTCAATGGTTTTTTGCAGTTTTAGCGAACCGTAACCTAACCTAAGCATAAGCACCAATCGTTGCAACCGCTGACTAGTAAGCGAAAACAATATGGGTTTTAAGAAGACAATATGGTTTTTAAAAGAATCACATCGTTGTGCATAAAGAAACGTGACAACATAGTGCACCACTTCGCATGATTTTCGGCAATGCGCATTTTAGAACACATAAAATGCACCTTTACCTTATATTTATTTACTGAATATTATGTGTACATATCAGGCGGGCGGGCGACCAGAAATAGTTATACAGTCGACGCTTTTGCCACCCCTGCTACAACACAAACAAACAATCTACTGATAACAATGCTAAACGTCAAAAATTATAACCCCAAATTGAAAATATTATAACCTCTTACGGCCGGTATTTTAATGCCGGCTTAAGCTGTAGATTACGTAAGCTGAAGTTTATGTTAAGCTGCAGTTTATTTATGATTGCGTTTTTCAAGCACTACATAAACCAAGTTTACTTATCCCATCAAAAATAGTGTTGGCAATACAATATTACTACATATTTTTGAGTTGGCATTGAAATATGACTATTGCGACTATCTTCATACCTAACATTTTCTCTCATAATTCCTGTCATAAACAGCTGATTATCGTACATGCTTCCTTAATTATTGATTTCCTTTTAACACTTGCTTTAATTTCAGTTATTTTTATTGCAAGCAGCACATTATATCCCTTCATACCTTTTCAGAAAATATGTATTTGCCATTCAGGTAACAAAGATAATTGCTTCTTTGCTTCTTTTGATAATCTAATCTGTCCACAAACACTACTTCACTCCACAGATTAAAATGATCAAACCACTTTTTCGACAGACGCGGAGCTCCATAAATTATTGTAATAAACTATCATCGCTTAATTCATGCAATATATCAATTTACATCATAAATTCAAAAAAACGAAATATAGCCTGAATAAATAAATATTCAACCTGTTCGTAACTCTGCAAGCAAAATTAAGTCTTACTAAGACTATAAACAAATAACTTATTGAAACAACTACTTCCCTGGCTGATGCCACGCCGGATATTGAATGATACAAAAGAAATTTGCATGTTATTACTAGTACTACTAGTGAAATAACATTGGTTTAAGATCCCTTATTTCTACCCACAGGACTAACTTGAAAAATGAAACTAAATTGAATTTGAAAACTTTAAATTATAAAACTGAACCCAAAACTAAGTAAATAGCCATCTGCAGACGCGTTTCGAGATTTATCTCTCATCAGTGCAGCTTCGCATTTAAATTGAATGTTAAAGAATAAAATACACTTACGTGAAGGTGACCGTGACCGTGAAGGAGTCGTAAACAAATGAGGAGATTATATTTATTTCTTCACATCTGTACTTTCACTAATCACCTAAATTCAGGTATAAAATCAGTCCAACCCTTCTATAATCTCCTCATTTGTTTACGACTCCTTCACGGTCACGGTCACCTTCACGTAAGTGTATTTTATTCTTTAACATTCAATTTAAATGCGAAGCTGCACTGATGAGAGATAAATCTCGAAACGCGTCTGCAGATGGCTATTTATTTAATTTTTACATAGTTTTGGGTTCAGTTTTATAATTTAAAGTTTTCAAATTCAATTTAGTTTCATTTTTCAAGTTAGTCCTGTGGGTAGAAATAAGGGATCTTAAACCAATGTTATTTCACTAGTAGTACTAGTAATAACATGCAAATTTCTTTTGTATCATTCAATATCCGGCGTGGCATCAGCCAGGGAAGTAGTTGTTTCAATAAGTTATTTGTTTATAGTCTTAGTAAGACTTAATTTTGCTTGCAGAGTTACGAACAGGTTGAATATTTATTTATTCAGGCTATATTTCGTTTTTTTTTAATTTATTTAATACTCTCTGCAATAAGTAAGGTTGTTTCTATTTTATTAATTTACATCATATTTGTATTGTCCATTTTGAAGGTTATAAACTGCCGCTTTACCCGCTAAGAGGTCGTCGCCGGCCGCTTACGAAAGCCGTACTTTAAGCTAGGTTTATCGATAAACCATGGTTGAAAAACACCTAAAAATACCTTATATCTAGTTTAAGGATAAGCCTGGTTAAAGCGGCTATTGAAAAACCGGCCCTTGGTTATTTTTCTAACATTCCAACAAAAACCTCATCCTAACATGCCCAACTCTATTTAAAAAGGTAATAATAAGTAATGTACTTTCTCACTTTTATACGGTTAATGCAATTTTTCAGCTTACCTAATTTATTTTCGTTCAATTTGTTCGAGTCAACCTGCGACTCCTTCAGGTAATCCGCAACCGTCTTGCACATTGCAGCGTCCACGCAGTTCTGCTCCTTCAAATATTCCATCAGCTGCGTCATCGTGAGTATAGCGTGCATATTGATGCCTCTTTCCCTCAGCAGATCCTTCCCCCCTTGCTCTCTGTTCAAAAGAACGACGGCGTCTGTGCACTTCATTCCAGCATCTACTAGATCTTTTACAGTCTCTGAAAGAAACAATTTCAAATTAAAAAATTTAATGCTGAGTTTATAAGAGTTTTACAGTGGATTTCACGAAATTTTTTTTATCACTCTGTATAATTTTTTGTATGAAATCATGGTTGGCTCTATAGTTCGAACCCTCAAGCAAATAATTAAAATGATTTTAATCGTTCAACGTCAATCACTGGGGCAAAAATAAAATTTCACCCAGACCATGCATTTCTTCAAATATTTCGAAAACAGTAAACAATAGGTATAGGGAGTATTGAAGTAACTCTCCTTTATTTGCTCCATATAATTCAAAAATGACAAAAAATACAGGGTGTTCCATTTAAAAAAACATAAGTTTGATCTGTAACTTTGTTATGAGACACCCTGTATAAATTTAAATATTTTTAGGGCGTGCAGCTCGCTATTATACACAACTTTTGTACAAAACATTTTTCGAAATTTTGACAAATAAGCACGTGATTGACCGTTCCCAGTGCTCTGAAACACCCTGTATAAATGTGGAAGCTTTGAAGGTCAGATTTAACATCATTACACCATGTGATAACAAGTGACAGGGTGATTGATGTTACCTCCTGATAGATGGCGCTTGAATCATCAATATTAGATTTTTTTTAATAGCTCATACAATCGGTAAATATATAAATGTGGGATGTTTGAAGGTCAGATTTAACATCATTACACCCTCCAGGAATACCAAGTAATGGAGGAATTGATGCACCAATAATAAAGGACACCGTCACTACTTTTTTCCTAGTGTAAAGAGTGATATGATGCATGGGTGCAGATAATGTTAACACACGAAGAAACCAAATTTTTCATTTACCTAAAATACTGCTCCCCGAGGTAACGACATCTTCTACAATAAGGCAACGGTCTCCGTCACTGTAACAGCCCTCGATAAGCTTCTTGGTCCCGTAGTCCTTCGCTTCTTTCCTTCTCATAACCATGGGTAGATCAATCTTGTAAGACACGATTGTTGCAATAGGCAAAGCTGTGTAAGGCACACCACATATCACGTTGTACGATTTCAGGTCCTTCAGTTTTTCGGTAATTAAATCAGCTAGAGTTTCCTGAAATAATAAGAACAATAATTTTTAATGTTGGTTACATCTATTTTTCTTGTAATTAATAGTTTTTTTCTGATTGAAAGAATATTGTTCTCTAAATGGGAAAATATTGGATTGTAAATTTTTTAATTTACCGGATTGGTAATGTTGCTAAGGGCCTTGTTTGTAAATATCATAGTTGACTGGTTTGATTTTTGCGTTGTTTCATAAATTGGTGAAATGTCAAACTGTGTGTTAACGCAAGCGACGAAAGACCGTGAATGTTTGGTTCCGGTAAAATCCAAAGCTGTAAAATCCATAAAGGATACCTTCCTAAGAAATCGGAGGTGTTGTCCCGGGAGCAATTAAAACAATTCTTGCGAGAAGCTCCTAATGACAATTGTTTGATGTCTATATTTCCCTAGGGAAATATGAGCCCTTCATATTTCCCTAGGGAAATATAAGTGTGTTATGACATATCGTAACTAAGGCAATATTACTCGATATTGTTTCAATCAGAAAAAATAGCTATTATTACAACTAGGGAAATATGAATAGTATATTATATCCTAGGGAAATATGAGCACTTCATATTTCCCTAGGGAAATATAAGTGTGTTATGACATATCGTAACTAAGGCAATATTACTCGATATTGTTTCAATCAGAAAAAAAAATAAAATTTGGCCATCTCTAGTCCATAGCTTACCATTAATTTAGGGTAACTAACGATGACCCTCAAGTCGCAGTAAACTGGGGTCATAATCCCAATTTTGGTTTTGAATTCTCCAAACTTGATCGCGTTGATTTTGAACAGGTCCAAGGCGAATTTCTTCAATTTTTCTTCGTAGGAATGCATGTTGTGAAATTAATACGTATGTAAGCGATTTGTATGAAATTTTCATAGCATCCTTAATGCTCTGTGCTAATGACTATGACGACTAAATTACTGAAACGTGAGTTTATTTACTTCCATTCGCAGCGTTGTCAAGTCCCTTAAAAACCATGCTTAATTTTATATTATATACTCCTTTAGTTTTTTATAATCTTTTTTTTTCAATTTTCATAATTTTGGGGCGGTTTTATGTTAAAAGTTATGAGAAAACCAAAAATTACTCTTGGCAACACTGTGTCGCCACGAAAATGTCGGCCATTTCCTGTTCCACGCCGTTCGTGAAAAGGTGCAGCGGCGCAACATATTGCCTTATTGTTGAACGTCGGCATTCCGAATGCCGATCGTGGACAATTCTCCGAGTGGGGCGACCCACTTCGAGGCCCCCGTGATCCAGGACAACCCCACGGGATGGGGCCCCTGCGAGCTGCCCGACCAATTCCGGGACATGCCCTACCAGCCCTTCAGCAAGGGGGACCGCCTCGGAAAAATCAGCGACTGGACCGGAGCCGCCTTCCAAGATAAAAAATACGCGAGTAAGTGAACTTTTTACTGGAAACGTGAAACCCGATGGTGTGTTTAGGTTATGTCGAAAGCTTCACCTTTCTCACTCTTACTGTAAATAACTATTGTTCTCAAACTGTTTATCGTTTGTTTGGTGTATTTTTAAACTATTCAAATTTTCTCAGGTAAATATGCATCCCAGTTTGGTTCGGGCAGCCAGTACGCCTACTACCACGAGGAAGACGAGAGTACGTTCCATCTGGTGGACACGACCCGCGTGCAGAAACCGCCGTACCAGCGCGGCCGTTTCCGGGCCAACCAGAGGAACATGAGGGGACGCGGCGGCCGTGGTGGCGCCCAGGGCGGCGGGATGCAGTCCCTTGGCAAGGGCGTCAAGAACCGCGACCGCGACAGGAAGGGCATGAACAAGAAGTGGGGACAGGGGCGGCCGCAGATTAAGATCAGGGACGCCTCGGTGACCGTGAAGCCCGACTGGGTCACCATCGAGGAGATGGACTTTCCCAGGTTGGGAAAATTGTCTCTGCCCAATATTAAGGATGGTGAGTATTGGCCATGGTGCAAAGATTACATTTACTAAGTTTCCATGCAGTATTGAAACCGTTTTAAAAACTCGATTCAGTTTGAATACCGCATGGAGACACTCTTCGAAACGTATTGAAACCGTATAGAATTTCAAGGTCGATACCATTTCTGGGATCGTATCGAGTTTTTGATTCAAAACTAGTGCATGGAAACGTAGTAATTGTGTGCCCATAACTCCCGTACCACGCCCCTTTTGAATATTTTTGATGCTGCAATTACCAACCATAAAAAATTAAACTACAAAAATCAACACCAACGAAAATAAATTGCAAAACACGTTATAATTCTAATTCGACACAAAAACACGATAAAACATTTAGTTTAGTACACAATGATATATTAAAATATCACGGGCATTAAAGTTTTTTTTTTTATTTAAAGCAATTAGGTTGGTAAGAAAATTAATAAATGTGGTTTTAGATGTTTAATTTGCTATTTGCACACTAAACAATACGTAAAAATATGATAAAAATGTAAATAAAGTACGTGCGACAGACATTTAAATTAGTTATATCGATTTTTTTAGCTTAGAAAGTAGTTTTACAAGGTTGCATCACTGAGCATCGGCCAATTGAGAGAGGGGAAGATTTTAGAGAGAGAACGCGGCCGTCTAGGCACACTATGGTATTGGCGCCTCTATTAATTAATTTCCTAACCTTCAAAGTTGACGTATTGACATTCAAATATCATCGGTGGTTCGCACAGAGCATTAAGGATAAAGAGGAACAGTTCAATGTTAACTTTTGGAAACGCCATCAGCGCCGTCTGCGAGTCATCTGGCCAAACACTTCGAGCCAGCGGGAAATTTAAAATTGCGACTTTACAATTCATTTTTGCAAGTGTTTCGAACTTTTTGGTTCTCATCAGTGCGACGCATCCAAATAAAAGCGGAAATCGCAGACACTTGCTTTACAAAGAGCTTAGACTTAATCAAACGCAAAAAGTAAAGCCTAAATGGGGATTCGCTTGAAATTTTTTCCAAACGAATTCTTTTTGGGGCAGATGTTAAATCATGAAGTGAGCTACATTCTTGAAGGGGCCGTTTAACAAAAAAGATTTTGCAGGGACTGTACTGGAAGAAGTACTACAAGAAGGTATATTAAAAATTGTCGGAATTGCATTCCACTTTAAATTTTTTCTACAGGAATTAATAAATACTTAAAAAGTGGTCCTCACAAATGTGCATAACTTTTGAAAGTGGAATTTTTTTAGAGTAATACATTCATTGGAATCAACCCATTCATCTCTGCGATTAGGACACTTCGGAAATGGAAATAAAGCTTTATTTTTAATATTTGAATCGCGGGTGTAAACGTTACTGCAATAAGGTGCCTTAAAAGTACTTAATTTACCCATTGCACACTCTTTCAGGTTTAAGAATATTAACTTGAATTTGAATTATAAATACCTGGCCGAATAACAATTCAACTCGTGACGTTAATGAGGTTATGTATAAAAAGGCCGGCAATTTGATGGGAAATAGATGTTGTCATATCTCATTTGTGAAATTATTCAAAAGTCTATTTTGCTTTAAAAATTTATCAAATAGACTTAAACAAACAATTAACATTAGTGGACTTTGAATATTACCAGATGTTTGGATGTTCTTAAATACCTAAAATAAATTTAACCAACAAAAATATGACCATATTGCTTGCTTACAAAGATTTGTACATAGATTTGGCAGCGTTGCGTTGAGTTAGTTGGGCCAGATGACTGTGAGATGGCGTGGATGTCGCGTTTCCAATTCTCCCTATTCAATTAACCCCCCCTGGTGGTTCGGCAATAAATCGCGTTGCCATTGTGCATTTATCTCTGATTGTGCAAATTACTTGCACCGCCGTCAAAAATCGGGACACTTGCGTGCTGATCCGCATCCGGCGAATCACTTGTGCCCAACGCCCACACGGGAATGTCATCTTTGTCATTTTTTATATTTAATTAAACATGATAATTGAATTGAACTATGGTATTCATATCATTGCAAAAATTCTGCAATTAGTTACATGATTATTATTATTATTTTTTTTTTTTCAAGGGGACGATATTATTTGCTGTGGAGAACTCGAGTATTATGACAAGTCCTACGATCGGGTGAATGTAAAGAGTGAAAAATCTCTGCAGAGTGTGAACCGTATTTTCCATACTGTAAGTATAGATATTGTTTATAATTGCCTAAAAATTTTAAAAGAGTTGTAAACTATTTTATATTATTTGAAATTATCAAAAATTGACATAACCTCTCAGGTGATTTACTGAAATTTTATATCCAAAAAACGAAGAGCTGATTTAGAATTACTAATGTATGAAACTGTTCAATATTGAAATTAGTGAAATCCAAAGTTATTTTGTTTGTAGTTGGTAATCCATGTTTATCAGGTGATTTAATATGTGGGTTAACCTCCCGATACCCTTCAACAATAAATACGCAAATTAATCATAAAACGATTTTCAACATTTAATAGACATAACCCCAAAAATAAACCACATGCACATGTATCCACAGAATAAGTTTTTTTTATAAATTGACGTTATACTGCTGATGATGACTACGTAAGGGAGTCGAAACTAGTCCAGTAATTAAAATAAATAAAAATCGATATCAGGAAGTACAACAGTCTATTTCTCATACCAAAATTATTTGTTTCAAAATAAAACACAAAACTTTGTTTTACCACTGTGTTTATACCGGGTGTAACTGAATTCTGGTAGACCCCAAATATCATTTGCATTTTTACTTATATCTTTTTGAAATTCAGTATGGTTTCCGGTTTAACCGAAAATGACCTTAACTTTTCTTTTTTAAATGGAACACCCTGTATATTTTTACATAATTTAATTCATCTCTAAATTCTGAGTTTAGAGATGTATTATAAGTGACCTTTTGGTGGTCAGTTTTATTATACAGGGGTTTCAAAATTCATGCACAAAAATTTTCTGCGTACTCCTCGTAGATAGAAAGAAAAAAAAACCTTATGACAAATCTCGATTTTCTACAAAATTAAATGGATTTAACCCCTTCGCAGAAATATTAAAGAGACGCCACAGTTCCCTTTTCTTCTTAACCACGAGGGGTACGCAGAAAACTTTTGTTGCGTGAATTTTGAAACACCCTGTATAGTCGTAATGTTTCATATTTATACCGGGTGTTTCAGAGCTCTGGGAACGTCAATCACGTGTTTATTTTTCAAAATTTCGAAAAATGTTTTATACAAAAGTTGTGTATAATAGTGAGCTGCACGCCCTTTAAATATTAAAATTTATACAGGGTGTCTCATAACAAAGTTACAGACCAAACTTATGTTTTTTTAAATGGAACACCCTGTATTTTTTGTCATTTTTGAATTATATGGAGCAAATAAAGGTGAGTTACTTCAATACTCTTTATACCCATTGTTTGCCGTTTTCGAAATATTTGAAGATTAGTGTTGAAATGCATGGTTTGGTTGAAATTTTATTTTTGCCCCAGTGATTGACGTTGAACTATTAAAATCATTTCTATTATTTGGTTGAAGGTTTGAACTATAGAGCCAACCATGATTTCATGCAAAAAATTATACAGGGTGATAAAAAAATGCGGTAGAAAAACCGAACTTATAAACTTAAATAACTTCGTTTTTTCAAATGGCACACCCTGTATTTAGTAACGTAACCCCTTCGCAGATCTATTAAAGAGACGCCACAGTTCCCTTCTTCTTAACTAAAAGGAGTACGCAGAAAACTTTTGGTGCATGAATTTTGGAACATCCTGTATAGTCGTAATTTTTTTTTTTAATGTTTTATATTTATATAGTGATAAAACAAAGTTTTGAGTGTTTTATTTCGAAATAATATTAAGATAAACGCTGCCGATATCCAAGAATTAAAATTATTAGTTTTATTTTATTTTAATTTCTTTAAGTTGTCTTATGCGTGCAAATGACGTTATATGACTTGTTTGAATTATTAAAGTGAAGTGTTTGATTTGTTTTCTTCAAGGTTACCACCACAGATGACCCCACAATCCGTAAGCTAACAAAAACGGAGGGCAACGTGTATGCAACCGATGCAATCTTGGCTACCATTATGTGCTGCACTCGATCCAACTACTCCTGGGATATTGTCATCGAAAAAATTGGTAATGTCTTCAGTTTGTTGAACCACTAAAAACTAACCTTTTTGCCTTAAAGTTTGAGAAATACTGCCTTGTCTAAGAATAATTCATAAAATTTCCGAATGCTCTTCCTCTCAAATCATAATCTATTAGAGATTTAGTTTTCAACAAAACATATTTTTAACCCTTTCGGTACGGGTATATCTGGCAATATCACACCTGACGGACGTAAAAAATGTCCATTTTTCAAACTTCGATTTCTAGTGTTGGATTTTGCTCCGAAACTAAAAATATATCTGCATCGTCAATGATGAGCGTTATTCGGATATAAAAACAAGTAATTTCATCAGAATGCTTATTGATGCTACCCGGCTGTCGTAGAAGTTAGGTTAAAACGCTTATCGATGTGACCCGTCCTGAAAGGGTTAAGAAACATTTGTAAAATAATGCTGGAACTTGACTGTTATTGCTTTTTTTTTATTAACAGGTGATAAACTATTCTTGGATAAGCGTGACAACACTGAATTTGATCTTCTTACTGTGAACGAGACTTCAGTGGAGCCGCCTCAAGATGATGGAAACTCGCTTAACTCTCCTAGGAATTTGGCCCTTGAAGCTACTTTTATCAACCATAACTTCTCCCAACAGGTAAAGATAATGAACCACGTTTTACTTGAAATTAATACGCTGGGTTGGATAAAAAGTTTTTTATGTTGAAATTCTCCCCAGAGATATATATACTATTTTTTTCACAAACGGGATAATTTAAGAGTAAAACGTTTGTTTCTAAAACCTAACCTAGAAAAAAATGCTGTCAGCCATGACAGTTAAAATGGATCGTGGATATCCGTAGGGGAGGCAAAGATAAAGATGCCGCTTGCACTGCACTACTTAGGGCCGGTATATTCATCTGTTGAGTAAAGTGTCTGTTATTTACTTGGTCAGTAAATTTATAGGTCACCTGTAAGGCATTTGGGTATATTCATCCGAATTTATGTGTCACGTAACTACGGGACACTTACGACGTTTTAATTCGGGTAGTACAGTTGAGAAGACAAGGTAAGGTATATACAGGGTATTTTTTTATCGTGGGCCATATGATTTTATATGCTAAAAATTATACCTTGTATTAATGTATATTTTATCATAAAATTTTGAAGGAAATTTTAGTTAGTAATCTAAATCAATTATTTTTCTACATGATGAGCTAGTCAGAATAATTTAAAGAAATTTAATGAAATTATTTAAAATAAATAACTGAGCAAACATAATCAAAGTACCTTGAATTTCTGAAATGTCAGATTGATTATACCTCATTTAATAACCAGGCGGACTAAACGCGAAAGTCACGTTTACACTATAAAAAGTAACCAGAAAAGTAACCAGACATGTTTTGGCGGTAAAAATAAAATTATTTCAATTTCTTTTATCCATAACATTAATTCAACATTTATACCAACACATAAATTAATTCTAGGCATACTTTCTTGATCATATACTCAATGATGTAGTATATAACATTAAAATAATAATTAAAATAAGTATGAGACCCTCTTAAGAATTTAGAGGCATATTGAAAAATTCAATATATAATTGTATAATAACTTTCTTAAAATCAATCTCATTCATTAATTTATATAATATTAAACGGGACGGCAGGTCATCTCTAATCTTTAATTCAATCAAAATTTAATCCAATGTAGCGATTTCATTTTTAAAGAAAAATCTGTGTACAATCTTCCACACGCAGAACTTGTAGATATCGTCGATGGACGTCCTTCAAGACGTTTAGGACTTGTTACTGCCCCAATCTCCTTTCACCCCCTAATTGTGTGAAACTCCGCAACCTAAATATAATGTATGTTTATGATTTGATTCCATTTTGCAATAACTTGCGCCACACTTACCTAATGAATCACAATTTTGTGTACAACGGCAGTAGGTTTTAAAGCCTCTTGTATTAAAGCTTTACATAAGATAATTTTGGATTGTTTTTCCTCTAGCGTTAATGCTCTAAAATCTGATCATTTCCGTTTCTTGGGGGCCAAAAATGACACCAAACTTGTGCTGGGTATTTATCAGTAGTTAAAAAAATAAAATAACTATTTGCACGAGAATCGCGGGATGAGAGGAATCGATTCTTACACTATCAACACTAGGAATAATTGCTAAAAACACAAAAAACTGAGCCGAAACGCGTGGAAACGGTGGGGCACAAGGATCGGTTAGAGATCAGCTGATCATAACAACGGCCATTACTGTTTTAAGCAGGGCCTGTGTAAAAACGGCGCCCGATTGGCCAATCACAACAACGTTTTTTGGCGGCTATAATTTGATTTAGTCCGCCTGGTTATTAAATGAGGTATAGTGAATTAATTTCATTTTTTAATGGAATAAAACATGTTTAAGGTAATCTAATTAAGCGCATCATGTGGAAAAGTAATTGATTTATTACTAACCAAAATTTGCGTTACAATTATATGTTGAAATATGCATTAAAACAAGGTATAATTTTTAACATGTAAAATCCTATGGCCCACGATAAAAAAAACGTACTGTATATTTCTATAAGGGAGAAAGAGATATTATGCATTTTCAGTAATACGGTTGGGAACACTGTTTCATTATTGTTCGATGCTTCTCTATCTGCCTTCGGCGTCGTACCCCGAACTTGCCTCCGTGTGTTATCGATGAAAACAATTCTGTGTCATTCCAACAATTTAACGCTTCACAACAACCCGGGAACGGTAACGAGTACCAAAAGTTAAATGATATGATTCGCATGTTAATATACACAACTAATAACTAATTTCCGGTAACCGGAACAAAAAGGTTGGTACATTTTCGTCCCCGTTGCCGTTTACGGGTTGTTGTGAAATCGCCTTTTTAAATTGTTAGTAACAATTCTGGCTATTATAAGGCCGCCGATTTATATATCCCCAATCTCGTAATCAATTTCGTCTACCTCAAGCTTTATGTCTATTTCACTTTTATAATAGCAATCTTTCTACACACGTCTGGATATTTTGAGGTTATAATCCTCTCTGTAAGCTCCTACTTGACACTCGAAGGGATCTGTAAGTTTATCTGTTCAGTAACTAGATTTACTGAAAGGTTAGCGTTACAGGAAGATGAATATACGTTTATCTCATCGGTAACGCTACTTAACACTTTACTGAAAGGTGAATATAGCGGCCCTTACTCTTATAGAGGAAACAAATATTCCGTCGCTGTTTCGCTCAAATTTTCTTCCGCTGCCTCACCGCCCAACGTCCACGAGCCGCCGCTGGTTAAAATAAATAATGGAACCTCGTAGGGAGTGAAATGTCATTCCTCTCACAATTTTGACAGCTGAGAACTCGAATTAACCTCCCATTTGTGAAAAAAATAATTCAATTCAACAATAATTGTAATAAAAAGTATACGAAACAAAAACATACGCAAACTGATTATTTTATGTACCAATAATTTTTGCTTGCAGGTTTTACGTACCGGGGACAAGGAACCCAGGTATAAATTCGAACACCCTAACCCCTTCATATCCGAAGAGGAAGAAGGAGAAGTGGCCAGCGTAGCTTACCGCTACAGAAAATGGGATCTAGGCAACGGAGTAGTATTAGTCGCCCGATGCGAACACGACGCCGTCGTGCAATCCCCGAACGGGGAACTCCAATTCCTATCGATAAAAGCCCTCAACGAGTGGGACTCGAAACTCGCCAACGGGGTCGAATGGAGGCAGAAGCTCGACACCCAAAGGGGCGCCGTCCTGGCCAACGAACTCCGCAACAACGCCTGCAAGCTGGCGAAGTGGACCATCCAGGCCCTGTTGGCCGGAAGCGACCAGATCAAGTTCGGGTACGTCTCCAGGTCGCACGTGCGCGACAACAGCAAGCACGTCATTCTGGGCACGCAGCAGTACAAGCCGCACGAGTTCGCCACCCAGATCAACCTGAACATGGACAACGCCTGGGGCATACTGCGCTGCATCGTGGACATCGTGATGAAGCAGAAGGACGGTAAGTACCTCATCATGAAGGACCCGAACAAGCCGATGATTCGATTGTACGACATTCCGGACAACACTTTCGAGTCGGACGGGGAGACGGAGTCGGAGGACGACGTCGTCGGGGACGCCAACGCCTTCCAAACGCTGTATCCTTATAGCTCCAGCAAGCGTTGACGGGTTTCTGTTTTTCGTGTAATTTGGTGGAGTTTTTTTTGTATCCATGGTAATAAATGATGGAGTGGAGGTTTATGTGTGAGTAATTTGCCTATTTGATATTTTAATCCTGGTTTGTATCGTATGTTCATTAAAAAAAACCTCAAGTGTGCCATGATTTTTTATTTTTAAAAATTTAAGTTGGCACACATGTTAGGAATTGACATACAAAACGTCAGATCTTTCTAAAAGTCACAATTATTCGGTAGTCACAATGGTTTACAGTAACCAGCAAAAAACGTTACTAGTTGAAAGTTATTTCCGAAATGGGACTAAAGTGTATTCATTCGACGCACCTATGGCTGAGTTTCAGGAAGAATGTCGTAACGTTCCCATTATTTATGATGAATTTAAAAATACTTTATCATGATCTGTCTCCGTAAACCAGGAAGTGGTAGACCAGTCAAACGTGCCCAGGATGCTATTAACACAGCCCAAAAAATTTTGGAAGATGAACCTACGATTCCTGCGCGTCGTTTGTCACAGCAAATGAATTTATCGGTAGGAAGATAACACAAGTAACATAACCTCAATATGTGTTAACTTAAATTTAAAAAAATAAAAAATCATGGCACACGAGGTTTTTTTTTAATGAACATACTTTATTATGTGATAATTTCGTAATCATATACTTTGAGGTTCGTATTCCATTATACAGGGTGGGGCACCGCATACGACGTGGTCATTTTAAGAAAAACCATGCAACTTCGTGTTATTTTTTTCAAATGGATAGATGTAGGATAGTTGTATGCACAATTTAAAATTATTACCAGATATACAGGGTGTCCCACAAAAAAGATACACATCAAAGTTATGTTTTTTTTAAATGGAACACCCTGTATTTTTTGAATTCTAGGAAACAAAGAAAGGTGAGTTACTTCAATATTCCCTGTACCTATGGTTTACCGTTTTCGAAATATTTAAAGATTTGTTGAAGTGAAGGGTACAGGTGAAATTTTATAGTAGTATTTGTTTCAGTGATTGACGTTGAATTATTACAATCATTTCTATTGTTTGGTTGAAGGTTCGAACTACAGCGCCAACCATGATTTAGTAGAAAAAAATATACAGGGTGATGAAAAAAACGTGGTGGAAAACCTTAACTTATAAAGTTGAATAACTTCGTTTTTTAAAATGGCACACCCTGTATTTAGTAACGTATTATGATGTAGAATCCAATTATCTGTCAGATTATAATAATAATTATTGATATGAAAATCGCCAAAAACAAGAAAACTATTGAAATTAGGAACAGAGAACCCTAATACAATCTGAAAGAGAATTGGATTCTAAGTGAGAATACGTTACTAAATACAGGGTGTGCCATTTGAAAAAACGAAGTTATTCAACTTTATAAGTTGGGATTTTCTACCACGTTTTTTTTATCACCCTGTATAATTATTTATACTAAAGCGTGGTTGGCGCTGTAGTTCGAACCTTCAACCAAACAATAGAAATGATTGTAATAATTCAACGTCAATCACTGAAACAAATATAAAATTTCACCTGTACCATGCATTTCAACAAAACTTTAAATATTTCGAAAACGGTAAACGATAGGTATAGGGAATGTTGAAGTAACTTACCTTTATTTGTTCCCAAAAATTCAAAAATGACAAAAAATACAGTGTGTTCCATTTAAAAAAACATAACTTTGATGTGTATCTTTTTAATGGAACACCCTGTATAACTGGTAATAATTTTAAATTGTGCATACAATGATCCCACATCTATCCATTTGAAAAGAATAACACGAAGTTGCATAGTTTTCCATAAAACGACCGTGTCGTATGCGGTGCCCCACCCTGTATATTTAGCACTGCAGATATAAAATATATTTTGATTAAAATATAACATCGTGTCAATATAATACAATGTGGCTAGAAAAACCGCGGCTACTTTTCCAACTATGAACACCAGGTGTCGCTGTTTTTAAATTAAAAATTGGTTGCTTTCTACTTTCAATTTCAAAATCAAATTTTGTTTATGAATGACATCAGAGCAGATATAAATACTAATTTCCAGCAACATACTGCTTTAATTTTTCTTCACTAAAGCGCCATCTCTTGACTGCCGAAAGAAAAGTAACCGGGATTTTCCTAGCCGCTCTGTATTTTTTGCTTAAGCTATGAAAATATATAACACACAACATAATATAAAATATATAAAGATTAAATAAAATTATAGATAAAAATTAATAATAATATCACAATATTACGGAATAATTACATATAGTTGATACTTATAGAAACGTGATAAGAATAATAACAGAATATTATAGAATACGATCTTCAATGCTTATGATTATGTATGTTATCAGACATAATAAAGATAAAGTCCCTATTTTATACTCCACAAAGAAAAACATTGCAATTTTTGAACTATTTCAGTTTTTAACCTCTTCACGCCCAGGTCGCCACATGTGGCGACAAGCAAAAAACAAATATTTTACAAATTAAAAAAAATTACCGCTTTAGCGCCATCTATGGAATATTTTTCATATTTTTTTGCTTAAATGAGTTTATGACAGTGGAATAATATTTCGAAGAAAACCGTAACAACAAAAAGGTATTTTTTCAATAAACCTGGGATTATGCTATAACCCAATCAAAGCAACATGGGCGCGAAGTGGTTAATTTAGATTAATTTTGTTTACGTTCTTTATTATCCTCAACCGTGTTTTAATGCCAAAATTTTTCAGTGTTCAACTGTTATTAACCCTTTAATAGCTTTTTGAAAAATTAAACATGTGTTTTTTCGATCCGATGTGATATTTGCAAAAATCACGAATCGAAAAAAATGTTTTAGGTAAAAGTTGCTTATTTTTTTATGGGAAATCCGAATCGGCAATAAAAAATGGGGGTTCCCATTTATGATTTGAAAGTTACCTTCACCCCCACCCCAGGGGTTGGAGGTGGGGGTTCGACTTTGGTATCATTGGATGACCCTCTTCCAAGCAAACAAATTTTATTGAGAATTGTTTTCAAGATATTTCAATGTGTTAATGTGTTCAGATAAATCGGCCGCCCTGTATATAACGTTCCTGGCCAATCTAACCCCGCACCACAGACATGGAGTGTTTTACTAAAGCCGCAGTGACAGATGATTTTTTACATCTTTAATGTTTTTTATTTTGCATGTTGATAATTGTTTTCAGAAGATTTTCACGAAAACAAATTTCCATATTTTATACAGAGAAAGTAAAAATTCAAATTGGTGACAAGAAATGCATTTTTTTCAACCGAGTTGTAATTATTATTAGAAGCATGTGTGCCGACAGGATGTAAAACGATTTCACGGAGCATTAGTGTAAACATTACACCCATTCCATTGACTAAAAATGTTTTCAGTGTGAACCTTGCGTAAACATTTACATTAGCGAGTTCCAAGATTTTAACAGCGAGCGAGCGTTTATGCAATCTAAACCACCCGAAAATAAATATTTGTGCAAATAACCTTAGATAAAAGAATGTGCCGAGATAAGATTGCACAGTATTAATCATCACATCAATGTAGCCAGCAGCGATGAATTTTCGCCTCCTGAGAATTCTCCTTTTCCTCCAAGCGATAGTGAGTTTAAGCGCTCAACAGTGCGATCTGCAGGACCCGCAGAATTTAACGGCCGAATGCATCACGAGCATCGCAAGTGGATTATGGAATCCGATGATAAGGAACGCTTCTTTACGGGGGACTTTATGGAAGGTCAATCAGTTGATGAACGGCCCCTCCGGGATGATGCGGCGGGCGCAGGTTGCCAGCGGGTCGACCGATGAGATACTGGACCAGTTCGACGCTTCCATAATCAACGAAGCCAGGAATGTGAACTATAGCTTACTAGAGGAGGCTAACCTCGTCGTTTTGATCTTCAACACTCGCCTGACGCCAATAGCCGGATTGGCTGTTTATAAAGGTGACGGGGGGAGGTTGGTCAGTAAAGAAATTTACCGGAATTCATCGTTATCCGACGTGGTAAAACAAGGCGACCTACTAGTTTCAGCCTACCTGCCTCCCGTATTACTAAACGAAATCAGCGCGGCTGTGGATAACCCGATAGTGACCGTAACCATATTCTTCAAAGACACGCTCTTCGTGGAAGCCGAGGTGAAGTACCCGACGAGCGGAATTGTGTTCGGTGTGTTGATACCGGGATTTAAAGAGGAATTTCAAGCCCCGGTTAAACTCGCCTTTAAAACGGATGAAGATGATAGCAACGTGAAAGGCTGCGCACACTGGCAGTACGGGCGCGAGGTGAGAGGACACTGGAAACAGGAAGATCGTAGTTTAGCGTGCGGGGCTATAGAGATATGCGAGTATTACCACGTCACGCACTTTGGAATGCTGGTGCTGGACTCGACGGACTCCATCAAGGAACACGAGCACGCGCTCGATGTGATCACCCTGGTCGGATGCTGCTTTTC
The DNA here is from genome assembly GCA_910593695.2 of Ocypus olens. NCBI lineage: Eukaryota > Metazoa > Arthropoda > Insecta > Coleoptera > Staphylinidae > Ocypus > Ocypus olens. Next base: position 5,290,733 of record OU343062.1, on the reverse strand, counting down.
GATAGTGGGCGTTTTCGGCGTGTTCCTCACGGGCGTCTTATTCGAGAAATGGAGGCAGAATAAAGGCAACATAATCCTGATGAATCAAGCCCTAGCAACGCTGCTGGAGATCATTTGTCTGTACGTATCCGATTACGTTAAAGAAAGTGCCGTTTGCAACGACAGCTGGTGTTTCTGGAGCGGGATCCTCCTTCATTACATCGTGCTGGCGCAATTTTTTTGGGTCCTCGTGATCTCCTACCTGCAGTACAAGCGGTACGTGCAAATCATCGGTGCACCCACGACACGATTAATTTTAAAATCTTGTTTGATTGGGTGGGGTGGACCTCTGCCGATCGTGCTGACGCTGGGTATATTTTTCGGGGGAAACTACAAAAGAGGAGAGGCCGGCTTGTGCTATCCAACGGGCGCGGTCTTATTCGTTGGTGTTCTCCTCCCAATCTTACTGATAGTGCTTACAAATGTGGCGGTCTTCATGATGATAATGACCTCGGTGTTTTGGAAAAATATAGACGTGCCCCGGTTGGCGGATAATGTTAACATTTTAAGGATGCGTTTGATCGTGCTCCTGTTTTTCCAGCTCGGGCTGAGCTGGATGTTCGGTTTCTTGAGCAATCTGGGCATCGCGTTTGTTTACCTGTTCTGCATTACGGCCACGAGTCAGGGTTTCATCGTGTTCTTGCTGTTCATCGTTTTTAATACCGCCGCGAACCAGCATTACAAGAAGTTGCTCGGCGTCGGTGTAAAGAGGGTTCCGAAGACGACGGCTACCGAATCTTCTGCAAGCACAAGACTGACGCATTAGGTGTTAGGTTTTTATGTTTTTAAACTTAGTTTTTGTATCGGCTTAATAAATATTTACATTATGTTACGTCTCTCACTCGTAAGTGTCTTCTCAAACACTGGACACTCGGTATACTTGATAAATTAAACACCGGATTACTACTGCTTAAAAACAAGACTTTATTCTCCTGACGCTAAATATACAATAATCCCCATTGCACTCCTGCCTTCCGCTCACGTGCATGCTCCATACACAGACCCATTACTAATTACCCGGGAAAAGAATGAATTGAATATCATAATACCTAACACATTATTTGACATTTCTTGTAATTTTGCTACACTAGAGATGGGTTGTGACTCGATTAAAAGAGTCGACTCGAGAGACTCCTGTGTAAATGTCCTGACCAGAACTCATGGTACGGCCGGGGTAGCAGATGTGGCAGTACAGATAGGGTTGGTTGTAGAGACAGCTGGTGGCTTGACCACACCTATCTGTATTACCTCGGCCATACCGTGAGTCACCCCGCGAGCCGTCACTGGTCCTGACTCCGTGAGGCATGAAATTTATATTTTTGTTTTGCTCTTCACTATGTTTTCGGGATTATTTGCAAGATTTTTCAAGTGATAAATTGCAACATGTTCCAAGTGAGGACCTTTTTTTTGTTTTTTTTTTTGCTCACACTTACTTTTTCATTTTTAACAGAGTTGTGAGTCACTTCAAAAATCGACTCTGACTCTTTTCCACAAAAAAATTTATATTAGAGCACATGCTTACTATTCATATTGCTGCAACTGGAAAAATTTGAGTAACGGGGGAATTTTTTGGTATTGTGTCTTTTATAAATATCCATGATATATATATCATATATATCATCACGATATATATTATGATATATATCATCCGAACCCTGATTAGCGCTGACCAACCAGCAAACATCTCGCGAAAATCACGCAAACCCATGATACCACCGAATCGGTCATTTTGCCCATCTCTAAACCATACTATTCCAATTTTAACCCGTTTTTGCCCAACGATGTTTTTTTCATATTTTCATATTTTTCTGTGCAGTTTCTTATCACAGAAGATTCAAACGACAAATGTGCATCATCCTTTAGTGCGCAGTGCAGTGTTGCCAGATTGGGGGATTTTTTCCCCAAAATGGGGGTAAATTATTGTCTTGGGGTGTATTTTGGGGAACTTCAATCAATGGAGTATTTTTTGGGGTGGGTATTTTATACCAGGGGTATTTTTGGGGAAATCATGATAGTTCATCGAGACGTTATAAAAAGCCTGATTCACACAGCCTTGCCACATTTTAGTTCTGTGCTGGAAATATAAATATTTCTACTTTAACCCACAAATACTAACTAGGTATTTACCACTTCCAATTAATTATAATTGAAAAAGGCTGATTTATGGATGGAACGTAATCACTACATTTAAATAAGACGGAAAAACGAGAACACATGGCATACAACGGGGCTGATTAAAAATGTCGGCTGCGTGACACACGCTTCGCATGCGTTAGCGCTGACCAATCAGCGAACATCACGCGAAAATCACGCAAACCCATGATACCACCGATTCGGTGCGCCGAGTATCATCATTACCATACAGAAGTCAGTCATTTTCCTCAACAATGAGGAAAAACCTGTAATATCATTTATGGAAGTTGTCATAGGGATTCTGTTATTGCCGTTTTCATAATTTTGTGACCCCAATGAGACGCTGCACTTTCATTTAAAAAATGGTGATGTGGCCATCATGTTACTTTCTCCGACTTTATATTTACGTTTTCATGGGTTTATTTTCAATTGAAATCATATTTTAAATGTACATCGAGCGTTGCGTAAACTCGGATGAAACTGACGTTTAAAACGTCAAAATCATGAAAGATGTAAAAATTATACTTCAAATTCAAAAACTCGGTTTACTCAAGAACTAACGAGATTTCTAAAAAAACTTATTCTTTAGAAGTTGTTCATTTTGGCATTCTGTACAATTATTATTCACATAATTTTTCTGTAACTATTATCGTTTTATAATTATAAACCAAAAATTAAAAAAATGATAATAAATTTTTTTCTCGGATAAAAATGATTTTATGAAAAATGTTTTCAAGCAAAAGCTGTTCATTTCTTTGTTGTCTTCAAAGTTTGTTTGAATGTTTTTGTGATATTTTTCATATTTAAGAAAATATTGGCAAAAAACAAAAAACAGTCAAGGTAAACGCCCACTTCCGGTGTACGAAATTTTACCAAAAGCTTTTCAGTTCTTCGGATTATCAAATAAGACGGATGTTCAAAGTTTCATATCAATTGCTCTATTAGTTTTTGAGATACAGCGCACACAGACACACACCCACAGACACAAAACATTTTTTTCTAAAAATGGCATCTAGGAACCCCAAAACGGATATTTCCGTAAAAAAATTTTTTGAAAAAGAAATCACGATCACAATACTTTCTCGTACTTCGTAACGGAGAAAGTAAAAATATGTATGTGTGCCGAAAAGAAGATGAAAATATTGAGGATGAAGATGAATAATATATTTTAATAAATTTTATAATTATAATGCTTTAATTTTGTATATTTTCCATTATATTTTGGGGGAGTTTTATTAAATATTTGGAAAATTAAAAATTGCTACTGCCAACACTCGTTGCCCGTAAATAAATAATTATTATTATATTAAATATTCAATCATTTTGTTTGCATTTTTTATCGTTAGGCCTGGATTTAGATTTTTGACCTGCAGTTTCTGTATAACTGAATAATTTTTCTTCATTTTGGTTTAAATTTTCGATTTGTTTGATTTTTTGGTCGGCATTTGTTTCTTTTTAGGCACGAATTTTTGATTTTCTGCCCTATATTTCAACCTGAAATATTCACTTTTTATGCGTGATTTTTTTTGCCGGTATTTTCGAGTTTTGGATTTTTTATCCTTTATTTTTTTTTAATAATTTTCGCGTTTCTGGTTTGCAATTTATTTTGAGCCAGAGTTATTTTTGGCACTGAAAATGGCAAATTATTTTTCTTTTTCTTGATTTTTCATATTTTTATTTTTTTAGACCAGAAATTTTATTTTATTTTTGCTTATAGTTTAGATGTTTGGTCTGCATTTTTGATTTCTTTGTTTGTTCTAACTTTTAGAGTTTTTGATTTTGGTCAAAAATTTTTTAATAGTTTGTTGAAATTTTCTACATTTTTCATTTTTCGATTTTTTAAATTTAATTTTAATGAGCGAATTTTTGATTTTTCTACACTCTTGTTAATTTTTATGTGCGATTTTTTTTTGTTTTGAGGGTATTTTCGAGTTTTTTGTACTAAGTTTTTGATTGTTTGTCCTTCATTTTAGATTTTTTTAACCTAAGTTATTGTTTTTATGGGCGGATTTTTTTAATTACTTTCGAGTTTTGAGTTTCGACAATTTATTTTGGGATGAAGTTTCAATTTTTTAGCATTTTTTATTTTTTACATCAGGATATTTGATTGTTTGTTTATATTTCAGATGTTTGGTCTGTGTTTTTCATTTCTTTGTTCCAAATTTTAGAGTTATTGACCTATAAACAAAAATTTTCGAATATTTAGTTAATTTTTTTTTTCTGGTCTGCATTTTTTATTTTTGCCGAGAGTTTACGATTTTTGGTCTAAATTTTTTGCCTATATTCTAAGTATTTTTTACCTTGATTATAAATTTTAACGAGCGAATTTTTGATTGGTCAATACTTTAGATTTTTAACCTGAATTGTTGATTTTTGTGTGCAAACTTTTGGCCGGTATTTTCGAGTTTTTTTAACCAAATTTTAGATGTTTTAACCTGAGTTATTGTTTTTATGGGCGAATTTTTAAAATTATTGAGTTTAGAGTTTCGGCAATTTACTTTGAGGTAAAGAGTTTTGGGGCTGAAAATGGCAAATTATTTTGCTTTTGCTTTAATTTTCAATTTTTAGCCTGCATTTTTATTGTTTTGACCAGAGTTTTTGTTGTTTTGACCTATATTTTAGATGTTTTTGGCACCTAAACCAAACTTTTCGATTTAGTTGAAATTTTCTGTTTTTTTGACTGCATTTTTATTTTTCCCAAGAGTTTTTAATTTTTTACCAATGTTTTTAGTTCTGTTACCCTAATTATTAATTTTAATGTTGTTTAATTGTAGATTTTAATAAGCGAATTTTTGGTCGATATTTTCGAGTTTTTTGGTCCAAGTTTTTGATTTTTTTGCCCTATAATTTAGATTTTGCAGACTGAATTTTTGATATTTTTGGCCTGTACTTGATTTTTGTATTAATTGTAGGTTATTTATTTAATTTGAAATTTTTTGTTTTAGTGGTTGTTTTAAGATAAAACTAATGTACTTTGATATTTAGATAGATATAGATATTTAGAAAATATAGACTGCGCGATTTGTGTTTAAGGAATTACTTAATTTTCAAATATTTCAATTCGATTTTTGATTTTTTTTAAATTATTAAATCAAAAAAATTATTTTTGCAGTCAATTTAGTTTTTTTAGTAATTGTTACGGAATGAAACTGATCACCCGGTATAACTGGAACTGTTTGGAAATTATGAAAAATAAAATGTAAACCATTTTAAGTACTTAATTAGCGATACTTTCCGAAAAATTAAAGAAATATTTTAATTAGTTGGAAGATACCACAGCACGATTAAATATTTTTCTAATTTTTTAAATGGCCTTTTTGCACTACCTACATATTTTCGGAAAAACGGAGTTATAAAACTTTTCTTTGTGCAAATTCCGAAATCTTATCAGCGCGCCTTCTCTAATTCCAGTGTTGTCAGATTGGGGGGGTTTCTCCAAAATGGGGGTAAATTAAGGTTTTGGTGTGTATTTTGGAGAACTTCAATCGATGGGGTATTTTTTGGGGTGGGTATTTTATGCGAGAGGTATTCTGGGGGGTTTTTATGAAATATTTGGGGAAAATGAAAAATCTTTCTCTCTCTTTAAAAGTCTTGACGATCATAAATTCTGAGAAAAGAAGTGACACAGAACGCTGGCGCACGTGAAAGTCTTCGAAAATAATGTTCCACTGATGGAACAGTGGGCACAAATGGGTTAAATACCTGAAATATCAGTTTAAATGTAAAAACAAATCATTAATACATAAAATAAATCTTTATTTCCATTAATTACATCTACACTAATAAATACATATAATTTAAACATACGCTTAAATTCTATACAATACTTTTGTACTACACATGTAGATTAATCTAATTAAAGGTTAAACGATTATTATGAAACTGTAAAGACTATCACAGTTTATGCCCGTCTGCAATACTTTCAATACTTCTAAATGGCAGGCAGTAGGCAACAAAGTAATTCTAACCAAAAAAAAATGAAGCTTCAAAAACACAATAATGAAAATTAAAAAAATATCACACAGAGTAGTGCAGAAAGATTGATTTTATAAAAAAAAAGGATACAATTGAGTAGATCACTTTTACAGCACGTTTTTAATTGACTACCCGGCTTTTAAATCATTATATTTGTACAGTTTTTGAGACGCTTAACGCGACCTTTCCTAAAAGTAAAATACATTTTGTACATTAGTACGTTTTTAACCTGATCTCATAAATATTAAATGTATGTATATATATATTTATTTATTTATCTGATATATGGTGATGTACAAAAAGGGTTAAAGCGTAGCCATATATTTAGTGCAAGTTGCAAATCAAAGTTGGCTTGTTTTCTCACGAATCCAATATATTTTGTCAATTTTAGTACTCGTCCGTATTTTACCCTTCAGTTAGTTCTACACGTAGGCCACTCCTATTTTTATTACAAGTTCCATTTATTAGCGGAACAAATTATTTTCCGTTACAATTAATAAATCACATCCAGTAAGCAAACTAATGACTTCACTAGCGTATACAAGTGGATCATAACATCTACATATCCTTACGTATTGCGTATATACCTTTACGTATCGCTCGCAATATTTAGATCAAGCTCTTCTTGTGTTTGGCGTGGGCCTCCAGAATGACGATTTCAAGCTTCTTGATGACCATGTCGACGTCCTCCTCGGTGATTTCCCAGTACACGACCAGGCGCACGCACCCCGCATCCCTCGAGGTGCCGCGCACGTTCACCCTGTAGGTGTCCGTTTCGTGGATGTCGGCGAGTCTCTGGAGGAACTCCATCGACGTTATCTTCGTCGTGTCCAGGTAGATCATGAGGATGTTCGTTTGCACGTTGGGCAGGTTCACTTTCACCAGGTCGGAATTCATGTCGTGGATAGCTGAGAAGAATACAATGAATTAACCGGTGGGTTCAGACAGAAGGGCAACAAAAATTAGGGAATGAACAATTATAGTTAATGAGGATGAGGAAGATGAGGATATTTATTGTAATTTTTTTTAAGGATATTTATTGTAAATTTTTGTTAAGTATAATATTAATTTTAATTGGCTTTTAGTAATACTAAATAATGTACTGTAAATAATTGCCAATAAATGTGTATGTATGTATTAATTTTATCAAGAGAGCGACCCAATACATTTATTTATTTGACCAGCAATCTTTCACCCTTAATTTTATCCATTATTTTACAAATTTAATTAAATTAAAAAAGTTGACTTGTGACAAAAAAAAAGAATCACTAAGCAGCTATAGAATTATCTTCTCCAATGAAGATACAGTATGACATAAATACTGCAATATTAGTAAGCAACCAATAAAACGTAAAGCAGTAATGGAACTAGTGCTTTACCTTTTACAATGCACCGCAACCGATTCCATATCTTAAAACATATTAAACAGCCTAAAATATTTAATTTATTCTTTATCCTCGGACTCGAATTGTGATGTCACAAGAGCAAATGGCCCATAGGAAGTGTGAAAAAAGGTGAAATTTATTTAATTTTTTTTACCCCATTTGCCATTGAAGATCACGAAATCTTGCAGGCAATTTTTTTTTAACGTAATTTATGGAATAAAATAACTTCTCACTGCAGATCCCCAAATACAACTTTTGTGTAAATAACGCTACGTACTATTATTTCGAATTATTGATGTGAAATGAAACATAACACACTTACCTTTAGCAATTTTGTACGTGTGGTCGTGATCAATCTTCAACCGATCAATCATCTTGTCGAGAGCTACAAGTCCTGCCGCAGCTACAATTCCACACTGCCTCATGCCGCCTCCTAAAGCTTTGCGGTACCTCTTAGCCCTGTAACCAACAGCAAATATGTAGACATCGCGAGTGTATAAATTAGCTTGTCTTGATTTTAAAAACATAGGCATTGGTCAATTTTAGAGACGGAACTTATAGGATTTGTTTATTTAAGCAATTATCAATCAGAAAGGTTTTCGACTAATTTGATTGGGCGAAATGGCAAAACAAAAACATATAAGAGGCTTTCGAATCGATGATATAAAGTATATCACCGCATGTTACTCCTGAATTGTTTACAAGTAATCAAATTCAGTTGAAACATCAGTGCGACTATAATGTTCTCGCCGATACATATAAAAAATTTTATAACGAGAATTTGTTTATCAAAAGGAGTGATTGCAGTCGATGGGGAGAGGCTACGGACGATGAAGTATGAGAATGAATCAACACTGAAAAAAAAAATCAGCAGGACACGACAAAATGTCAACGGAAATGATAAAAAAAAAAACATCGGGGAAGAGGGTGTAGAAATGCTAACAGAAATATATAATCAGTGCTGGAACGAAGGCAAAATCCCAGAAGACTGAACACGACAAAATGTCAACGGAAATGATAAAAAAAAAACATCGGGGAAGAGGGCGTAGAAATGCTAACAGAAATATATAATCAGTGCTGGGACGAAGGCAAAATCCCAGAAGACTGAAAAATAGGGTTCTTAGTACCAATACACTAGAAGTGTGACAGCTGGATATGCAGCAATTATAGAGGGGTTAATTATACCAACTATAATGAAGTGTACGAAAGAATTTTGGACAAAATCGAGTCACAATTAGAGGAAGCGCAGAGCGGGTTTAGGAAGGGTTGGAATGCGCAAGACCATATATTCTTATACTTATATATTTGATCAAAATCGTTATAAAAATGTTGCAAAAATTATAGACGCCAAAGCTGACATTTATTATCTTTAAGCCGAGAGCGAGGCATTTCTTTATAGGTATAGTCACGTTCGTTGTATTCTCTCCCCAAATATAACTCGTGCTATGATTAATCCACTACGATACCACTCGTTAAAGCCATCAGAAAATTGTACTCGTTCAATTTTCATCGGCTTTAACTCGGTGCTATCATCGATAGTAATCATAGCACTTGTTATATTACCCTCGAAAATACAACGATATTGGTGACAAAAAGCCAGTAATAAGGACAAGTTCTAAGAAGAATTGTCAGATATGCATTTATTTTTTTTTTTTAACTTCTCATGACGTATGTTTTATTTTATTTTACTTTATTTATGTTCGTTAATTATGTCTATTTATTTATACTGTATTTTACTTAATATTTTAATTGTAAGTCAATTCAATCCTCTGACTTGTGTAAACTCCTGGTATTGGCACGAATAAAATATTATTATTATTATTATTATATCACAGAGAATAGGCAACATGAATAGTAGAGTGGGAAGGAGACGTACTGCGGCAGAAACAATGGTTCGGATACTTTGGAGAAGAGCACAGAAACAGAAATGGTAATGGGATGATACATTTTGGACACAAAATGTTATGAACGCCAAAGTGGCGGTATCTGTTGCCTGAATGCTGTACTGAACCAAATCCGGGTGGCTTTAACACCGACAAGATATGGACATTGCCAGCGGCGGCAAATATAACAATATTAATGTAAACGTTAAATATTGTACAGCATTCAGGCAATAGATTCCGCCACTTTGGCATTTCTACCTTTAACGGTGTTTGGAATACTTATATTCCAATAGTAATCTCCGTTTCCCCATCAGCGACTAACTACACTGATGAGACCTGAAAGGTCGAAACCGGTCTGTAGGTGTTCTGATTGGGGAACAATATTTTATGAACACAGCAAATACTTTCTACAATCACAAAGATATCCACAAGTTAAAAATAGGAATGAGAAATCGATAATGGATTATTTAATAAACGGACCACATAGGAAAAAAAAGGGATTCATAGAAGCACAAAGAGGAAGATTTATCGAAGGAATTAAGGTACACAAAAATAGCAGAAGTACAGGAAAAGGATTGAGGAACAAATAACTACAAAGACGAATGGCAGGAATTTAAGAACACTAATAGGCACATCGATGAAGATATGTGGAGTAGAAAACAGACCAGATGGTGAAAAAAAACGATAAAAAAGAAGAGGTTAAATTAAATGCCACAAAGTCGTCAAACTGTCCATTTTTAATCTTTGGTTGTTTACAAACACAAGCCGTGAACATAACCTCCTATGTTTAACGTTTTTAAGGGAAAAGTAGAAAATAGCCTACCCTTAAACATAAACGTTAAAGGTTAAAATCCTTGAAACTTCGTATGAACGCATAAGCACTAATACGTTAGTTCTATTTTGCTTAAACACTAATCGTTAAACGTTAAACGTCGTATAAACCCAGCATTAAGCTGAATGATTTGGAACCTTACTCAATGGTTTCCGCAAAGAAATTTTAAATTATTTTGAATTAAAAAAAAAGGTTTGCCATGAAATCATAATGGCGGATATTTCATTTTGTTCTAAAAAGTGACGTTTGCTGTCGCATTACAATTACAATCGGCAGTGCATTTTACATAAGAAAAATTAATTTATGATTAAAACGTTTTACTCGGGTACTATTTAAGAACTGTACGTGAATTTCCGGAGAAGGAAATATCCAGCAAAAGTACAATTTAAAATGCGTTACAATTGGCAATTTAATTATTTTATAATATCGGTCAACATACATTATTATCAATACTCATTGAATAGTACGTTTGCTGCGTCTTGCATTTTTCGGAAATTCAACACTAAACAAATCACTTACACTTCTTAAATAGTACTGAGTAAAACCACTTAATTATAAATACTTTTTCTTGTGTAGAATACACGGCCGACTGTAAATCGCAATGTGACATCTACCGTCACTTTTTAGAACAAAATTAAATATCCGCCATTATGATTTCATGGCAAACCTTTATTTTTAATTCAAAATAATGGTAAAGTTTTTTGCAAATATCTCGGTAAATACTCTGCAGAAACCATTTAGTAAGGTACCAAATCAATTAGCTTAAGAAGCTTTAAAAATCATGTAAGAAGGCCAATAATGTCAAATAATTAGGGGAGCCAATATTAACACATTTTAAATTTTGCATGTAAATCGCGAATCAACACCCTGTATACTATAATACTAATTAGGTGACGTTTATTTATTTCTATAGATTATTTAGGTTATTAATTATCAAAAACATAATTATAATTAGTCACAAGATAAAAAAGAAAGTGACGTTACTGGAGATTCGCGTAGAGCAAAGAACCGATAAATTGGAAAATTATACAATCACTGAAGTATCGCTCTTACACAACAATTTCTTCAAAATGTAACGGTGATAAGGACGGTGGTAACAAGCACGTCAATGTGAAGCGATTTTTCGTTTCGAAATTGATAAGCACGAGATGCTCGCTAATTTTAATTATCAAAATACGACCTGATTAAAGTGTTTGCATCAAAATTCCCAAAAATTTATTTATCTACAAAAGTTGTAAAAATCATTGCAAGATGTAAATGCAAGTAAACAATGTTTGTTTTTTCTCCGTCAGCATTTAATCCACAAAATATATAATTTTTCGTGCTCGGTAAAAAAAAATGTTATTTGTGTATTACGGCTCGAAAATGTGACGTTTACCATGACTTGTGTAAAACTTCCGTTAATAGCACTATATAAATATTATCACGTTTTGCAATTTCTGAGTAATCTACAATAGAGTGGGTAACTCATGAGCGACTCGAAATGAGTCGAGTGAAGTAAATTGTAAATTTCATGACTCAACCTGAGTTATAAAATTTGAGAAGTATGGGGTGTATTGAAATTTTCGAAGTAAGGACATTTTTTCTGCTCTTCACTATGTTCATGAGTCACTTCGAGAATCGACTCGTCACGACGAGTTGACTCGCAAAAGAGATTTTTTTCGCCAGTCTAGCTTTTCGTCCATCTCTACTCTACAAACAGAAATAATGTTCCTTAAAATTTAGGGCTTACATCTGAACGAATTCATCGGAACCCGCAAGCATCGATCCCACGGGAGCGCCCAGACCTTTGCTGAGACAGAAGCACGCCGAATCCATGTCGCGGACTATTCTGCTTGGCGGCATTTTGCTGGCCACGGCCGCGTTCATCAGCCTCGCTCCGTCCATGTGCACTGGAATGTTGTGTCGTTTTGCTATCACAGATAATTTATCAAGCCATTCAATTGGAAGAACCTAGAAATGAAAATGAAGGAATTAGTCCTTTGCTTTTTACAGTAAAGCTTAAAAAATAGTTATAGCCCGTTCTGTGGAATCTGGCGGCTGAGGTCGTGAAAGAGGGTCGGAGCTCGGGAAGTAGGGGACGTAATATTTTTTTATCTCAAACCAATCTTTGTTGAGAAGTACTGGTGTAAAAGTGCACCAATAGGAGTGCAGGACAGTAATAAATATATGGGATGCAATTAGACGAACCACCAATACCTTTTCTTCGGTTTTACAACCTCAGCCGCCAGATTCCACCGAACAGACTATAGATTTCACGAGTGTTTTCATTTATGTTTCAAAAAGGAAGTAAAGTAAACACCTCCCTTCTCGGAAAATATTCTTACCTTGGACCCCGGTGTCTCATTCATAAGTCATATTTTGGTTTTTAAGGAAAATGCATGTATTGAAAAAAATCGGTAGTGGCAGACGACGCCAAAAACAACACACAAAAAATGTTTTTTTTAATTAATCTATTATTATTATTGTTATTGCTATAGAATGATCAAAGGAGTGTAAATTTTCAACATTGTGTTTCTTTCGTAATCCATTCAATAGACCTTGTAATTATAAAGTCCAGGTATGGGCAACCTTTGCTCAGCAGAGGGCGTAATTTCGAATTGCGGTGCGCACCGACCAGGGGGTGTTCACTTCATACGATTTTTTGGTGCCATATCTCAGTACTACGATCAAATGTATGGTGGCGCTGTCTTCAGTTTTTAACAGTTTGCCTAAAAACCGTGCCTGCATTTCATGGTTTGCATATTGGCTTTGTTTTGTAAACATAACAACATATTCAGTACACGTGTTTCGTTCGTTCTACTGTTCTGTGCAGTTTAGTGTTTAATTAAAGACAACATTGATTCCGTTGAATTTAGTGATTGTATTATTTAATTGGTAAGCACAAGTAGATTTTTTTAAATTAATATAAATTCTCATATCAACTTATTGTAGGTACCTTACTGTCACTCATAAAATGGAATTGTTGTGTGCCTGGATGTGACGATAGGATGTTGTGCAGAATGGAGTTTTGCTTCAAGATAAGGAAAGATTTAAGTTATGGGTCACTAATATTTCAAACCCAAAGTTAAAATTAAAACGTCACAAAGACATTTATAGAACACATCAAATATAAATTATTTTAATGTTGTTTATACTGGAAGCTTCTACTTCGTTATACATTTTATATAATAAATAAAATTAGTTGTGGTTTGAACATGGTTCATTTTTCAATACAGTTTAAATAAAATATCATTGCTTTGTTTGTAAAACTTAAAATTTTTATTTTCGTGACCATAGTTTGGGCAATTTTAACTTGCTTTATCGAAGAAATAGTAAATTAAAATTACGAAGCTGCCGAAACTATCGTCATGAATATATGCTTTTATGATAAAATCTCGAACCTTACAAAATAGTGTTATAATAATATTTTAAAATTAGCGCCATTTTATCCCAACCAATAAAGTCCACGATCAAATAGTAGGTGGCGCTAAATTTGGTACTAACACTTTTCCCCGATTCTATTGCTTGAGTTGGCAATCTTAATTAATAGTTTATCTATGGCACCGACTCTTATTTTTTTGCGCGTTATTTGAAATTCCTCTCGCGGGCTGATTTAGGGCCGGAGGTTGCCCATATATGGTTTAAACGGTTATAGTTTTTGCACTTCACTCAAGGAAGTGCGTTTGAGGCAATGAACTATTTGGGGGCAAGACTGTCTCATCGTCAGATACGATGCGTAGTACATCGTCAATTGAGGGCATTTCCCGTTGCGGGGAATTAATGACCATGATTACAGGCATAAAACAATAAGCGTTGATTTTTCTTTTGATATAAATTGATTTAAACTGATGTCATTAAAGAAAAGAAACAACTGGCCACAACAAACAATTATGTCGAGAGTGTTTTCTAAAAACTCATTAACAATTTGTGTTATAATATAATAACACCAACACCAACAACACGCCTCCGATAATAATGAACTTTTATCCTCAGAAACGCAATACAGAAGAGTACGTCACTTTTTAGAACAAAATCAAATACCCGCCATTATGATATCATGGCAAACCTTTGTTTTTAATTCAAAATAATTGTAAAGTTTTTTGCAATTATCTCGGTAATTACTCTGTAGAAACTATTGAGTAAGGTACCAAATGATTCAGCTTAAAAAGCTTTAAAAATAATGTACGAAGACCGATACTGTCAAATAATTAGGGGAGACAATATTAATACATTTAAAATTTTACATGTTTATCCCTACGGCCCGCTTTACAATTCAACACCCTGAATAGCTTCTTCACATCATCACCAATTATCATTATTTTTGTATACTAACGATTAAAAAACACCCTGTATATTGCACGGATCTGGAAAGTAAAGATTATTATTACTGTAACACTTACTGTGCCTCCTTTCATGTTGTGTGTGTTCTCTATAATTATGAGGGAGCTGATGGGTATGTGGCTGTCGGGATTCACGTGAATTTTTGACTCCATCTCTTCCAAGTCGAAGGTACCATCCTCGTTGTTTTTGAGAATGTTGGATTGTACACCAGCTAAGAAGGATGGTCCACCTAAAAAAAAACGCATTCCAAATATAGACTAAAATTATTTGACACATAATGTGTTTGTCAATAAATTCTTTCTAAATTAAGTAGTAAAAATCACACGATTTAGTTTTAGTTGTGGTTAACACATAGTGAATTTTTCAATCCAGTTTAATTATGGATTACCACGTAGTAACGGTAGCAACCATCCTTCAAAAAATCACATGATTTTTATGCAACATATCGCTAAAGTCAGAGGTTTCCTATAATTTTGTGAATTAACTGTTCCTTTTAGTGTTTAAAAATAAATTGCCATTGCAAATTGGTTTAAGCCGCATCTCAATGTTTTGCGTAGCAGGGAAAGAAATTAGGAGATTTTGTTTGTATTTGTATTTTGAACAAGTCAGACGATAACAATTCACTCATGCCATAATCCCTTACATTATAAACTAATTTCATAATACACTATTATGTATTAGTTTTCATATTTGAGGGCAGGTGACCCCTACCTATTTTGGTGCGGTAGATTGGGTATAGCTCGTTTATTATAAGATGTGAACATACCGATTCAAGATATAATGTTTATGACTGTTCACTCTACCGTTTGCAAGAAAAAAAACAATATAGCATTTTCATGTATTTTTAAATTTCTGTATAAGTTAAAATGTTCTATTTTTTTTATATGTACGTTGCTATAATACCTAGGAGGTCAGTCATTTTTAGTTAAAATACGATTCATATTTAATTAGTTATTGAATTATTTCTTAAATTTTATAAACAAATTTTGACAATTTTCATAATTTCTAGAAATATGTACGAATGTACTGGCTGCCTAGGTACTTGGTTCATGTTGATATTTTTTTAAACCGCTGGATAAAATATGATTTTTTATCATTGTATGTCAAAAAAGTATAGTTACAATTTTTTATAAATCGAGTGAGAATACAAATGTTATTTGGGTTGCCTATACTACCAATTCTAATGAAAAGTGCGATTTGGTGGGGGATAGGGAGGTGCATGGAATAAGGGGGAGTCGCATTAAATAACGATGTGGTGGTGTGGTGTAAACAAATTTTAATTTTATTTGTGAATACGGTATTAAATCTGTATTATTCGGAATTCCCGTTAAATAATAAATAAAATAAATAAACTCACCTTGCTCGAACTTGAAAGTGTGCCCGTGATCCCCGCAAATTAACTCACTTCCCCTGTGCTTGCAGTGGACCATAACTGAAAGCAATACACGATGTCTTAGTCTTTTACAACATAAAAAGCAAAATAATGAGAATGCAGTTTCGACAACTTGATAATGGCCGAAACTGGAGTCGACGAATAAACAGTGTGTACAAATTGTTTTATAAAAAATTTCGAATGATCTATGTGAACTACGGATTAGAGATGTGTAATTCAAAGAGTTAACTTTGGAAATTTGCATTTTTGTGGAAGTGAGGATTTTTTCTAATATCTTTTATTTTCGCTTGCCCCTTGTTTTCGGGGTAAATTTTAAAATTGTGGAAGTGAAGACTTTTTTTTGCTCCTCAAGTTTTTTTGAGTTCTTGTAACATTGAACACGCGTCATGACTCTCGGAGTCGACTCTATTCACTGAGTCAGAGCTTGTGAAGAAGTTCACGAAAAGAGTCATTTCGCGCATCTCTACACATACGCACTCTTTTATTGAAATTGACTGTTTTGCAAAAATTTGGTTGAATTTCGTTGGTTCCTTTTGCGCGTGGGTGGTCGTGGGTTTGTTGGCATAGACTTTAGACTTCAGAAAAACCCAAAGAAAAAAGTCCAACGGCGTAAAATCCCATGATCTTTTATTGCAATTTTCCGTGACTAAAAATTTGGCTGAATTTCGCTGGTTCAGCGCTCAATTTCCTCCTTCTACGCGTGGGTGGTCGACGGCTTGTTGGTATACACTTTGGACTTCAAAAAAACCCAAAAAGAAGTCCAACGGCCTTTATCTGGGTGGCCAATTTTTTTGCTCATCAAAATTTTTTGGACAAAATTTACTTCTTGTACTATTTCACACCGGAATCATGAACTGACTCCTGGAGTCGACTCTTTTCACTAAATCGGAGCTTGTGAAGCAGTTTACAAAAAGAGTCATTTCGCCTATCTCTAACAAATACGCACTCTTTTGTTGAAATTTTCCGTGTCTGTTTTGCAAAAATGTGGCTCAATTTCCTCCTTCTGCATAGGTGGCCATGGGCTTATTGGCATAAACTTTAGACTTCAAAAAAACCAAAAGAAAAAAGTCCGACGACGTTAAATCGTTTTATCTGGGCGGTAAATTTTTTTTACTCATCAAAATTTTTTGGACAAAATTTACTTCTTGTAATATTTCACACTGGAATCATGAGCTGACTCGCGGAGTCGACTCTTTTTACTGAATCGGAGCTTGTGAAGCAATTCACAAAAAACGTCATTGCGCGCATCTCTAGCACAAACGCACTCTTTTACTGAAATTGACTGTTTTGCAAAAATGTGGCTGAATTTCGTTGGTCCTGCGCTCAATTTCCTCCTTCTGCGCGTGGACTTGTTGGCATAAACTATAGACTTCAAAAAAGTCCAACGGCGTTAAAACCCTTGATCTGGACGGCCAATTTTTTTTGCTCATCAAAATTTTTGGGGCAAATTTTACTTCTTGTAATAATTCACACAAAAATTTGGCTGAATTTCGCTGGTTCAGGGCTCAATTTCCTCCTTCTACGCGTGGGTGGTCGACTGCTTGTTGGTATAGACTTTGGACTTAAAAAAAAACCCAAAGAAAAAAGTCCAACGGCCTTTATCTGGGCGGCCAATTTTTTTTGCTCATCAAAATTTTTTGGACAAATTTTACTTCTTGTAACATTTCACACTGGAATCATGAACTGACTCCCGGAGTCGACTCTTTTCACTGAATCAGAGCTTGTGAAGCAGTTCACAAAAAGAGTCATCTCGCCTATCTCTAGCACATACGCACTCTTTTATTGAAATTTACTGTTTTGCAAAAATGTGGCTGAATTTTGCTGGTCCAGCGCTTAATTTCCTCCTTCTGCGCGTGAGTGGTCATGGGCTTGTTAGCATAAACTTAAGACTTCAGAAAAACCCAAAAAAAAAGTCCAACGCCATTAAATCCCATGATCTGGGCGGCCAAATTTTTTTTGCTCATCAAAATTTTTTTGGCAAAATTTACTTCTTGTAACATTTCACACCGGAATCATGAACTGACTCCCGGAGTCGACTCTTTTCACTGAATCGGAGCTTGTGAAGCAGTTCACAAAAAGAGTCATTGCGCGCATCTCTAGGACAAACGTGCTCTTTTACTGAAATTGATTGTTTTGCAAAAATGTGGCGTAATTCTGAAATCTACTCGTGAGTGGTCATGGGCTTGTTGGCATAAACTTTAGACTTGAAAAAACACCCAAAGAAAAAAGTTCATTCTTGATCTGGACGGCCAATTTTTTTTTGCTCATCAAAATTTTTGGGACAAATTTTACTTCTTGTAATAATTCACACCGGAATCATGACCTGACTCCCGGAGTCGACTCTTTTCACTGAGTCAGACTTTGTAAAGCAGTTCACAAAGCGTCATTTTGCCTATTTCTAGCACATACGTACTCTTTCATTGAAATTTTGCAAAAATTTGGCTTAATATCGCTGGTTCAGCGCTCAATTTCCGCCTTCTACGCGTGGGTGGTCGACGGCTTGTTGTTATACACTTTGAACTTAAAAAAAAACCCAAAGAAAAAAGTACAACGGCCTTTACATGGGCGACCAATTTTTTTGCTCATCAAAATTTTTTGAACAAAATTTACTTCTTGTAACATTTCCCACCGGAATCATGAACTGACTGCCGGAGTCGACTCTTTTCACTGAATCAGAGCTTGTGAAGCAATTCACAAAAAAAAGCCATTGCGCGCATCTCTAGCACAAACGCAGTCTTTTACTGGAATTGACTGTTTTGCAAAAATGTGGCTGAATTTCTTTGGTCCAGCGCTTAATTTCCTCCTTCTGCGCGAGAGTGGTCGTGGACTTGTAGGCACAAACTTTAGACTTAAAAAAACACCCAAAGAAAAAAGTCCAGCGGCGTTAAATCCCTTTATCTGGGCGGCCAATTTTTTTTCTCATCAAAATTTTACATTTTACACCGGAATCATGAACTGACTCTCGGAGTCGACTCTTTTCACTGAATCGGAGCTTGTGAAGCAGTTCACAAAAAAGAGTCATTTCGCGCATCTCTTTTATTGAAATTTTCCGTGACTGTATTGCTAAAATCGATTGAATTTCGTTGGTCCAGCGCTCAATTTCCTCCTTCTGCACGTGAGTGGTCGTGGATTTGTAGGCATAAACTTTAGATTTCAAAAAAATCCAAAGAAAAAAGTCCAACGGCATTAAATCCCATGATCTGGGCGGCCAATTTTTTTGCTCATCAAAATTTTTGGACAAAATTTACTTCCTGTAATATTCTACAGCGGAATCATGAACCGACTCCGGAGTCAACTGTTTTCACTGACTCAGAGCTTGTGAGGCAGTTCACAAAAGGAGTCATTTCGCCTATCTCTTTTATTCAAATTTTCCGTGACTGTTTTGCAAAAATGTTGCTGAATTTTGTTGGTCCGGCGCTCAATTTCCTTCTTCTGCGCGTGAGTGGTCATGGGCTTGTTGGCATAAACTTTAGACTTCAAGAAAAACCCAAAGAAAAAAGTCCGACGACGTTAAATCCTTTTATCTGGGCGGTAAATTTTTTTTACTCATAAAAATTTTTTGGACAAAATTCACTTCTTGTAACATTTCACAATAGAGTCGTGAACTGACTCCCGGAGTCGACTCTTTTCACTGAATCAGAGCTTGTGAAGCAGTTTACAAAAAGAGTCATTTCGCGCATCTCTAGCACATGCGCACTCTTTTATTGAAATTTGTATTGCTAAAATTGACTGAATTTCTAGAATTCAAAAAAAAACCAAAGAAAACTGTCCAACGGCGTTAAATCCCTTTATCTGGGCGGCCAATTTTTTTTGCTAATCAAATTTTTTTTGGGCAAAATTTACTTCTTGTAATACTTCACACCGGAATCATGAACTGGCTCCCGGAGTCGACTCTTTTCACTGAGTCAGATCAGAAAATACTTAATAATAATAATTTCAAGGTCATCTCCACATATAACGGTAGTAATGATAATAATCTACCAAACACGCTCATTTCGAAAAAAAATAAAACATTGAGTACCGCATCTTTTGCACATTATCGAAATAGTAAGCTTGGGCTGATAACCTTGAATCGTGAACTTTTCCGTCAATATTATTATGAAGAGTTAACATAATCAAAAAAATGACGTTTTTCAATGTTGAAATCATCTGTACGTTTGCGTGTAATCTTGAGGGGAATGCGCGGAGTTTTGTGATAACGTCGGAACAAATGAAAACATTTAAGATTACTCCGTTTTTTTTTTCGATAAAGTCGGCACGCTTCTGTCGTAGGTCATGCGACCAACGAGATAAATTATGCAATTTGAGTGCGGACACGCACGATTGAAAATTTGTTAATTAGGCAAAATTAGATCTGGTAAATAAAACAATTTGTTTTTATCGACTACATTCCAAACAAAAAACATATATTTGCAGGGATAAAAAAAAAATTAAAGGTGCAAATATGGGCGTGGTCGAAACATTTTCGACTACGTTCTTGAATAAAAGGGCAATTTTGGGAGCTATCTGTTCATTATCAAAAGAGGGATTAACTCGATCTTTCAGTTTGATCGGTTTGCAAAACCTTGGATAGCTCAGTTGCAAAGCCTTGGATAGCTCAGTTGCAAAGCCTTGGATAGCTCAGTTGCAAACCCTTGGATATATCAGTTGCAAAGCCTTGGATAGTTCAGTTTGCAGAGCATTGGATAGCTCAGTTACAAAGCCTTGGATGTATCAGTTGCAAAGCTTTGGATAGCTCAGTTGCAAAGCCATGGATAGCTCAGTTGCAAAGCATTGGGTATATCAGTTGCAAAGCCTTGGATAGTTCCGTTTGCAGAGCCTTGAATAGCTCAGTTACAAAACCTTCGATATATCAATTACAAAGCTTTGGATAGTTCAGTTGCAAAGCCTTGGATAGTTCAGTTGCAAAGCCTTGGACAGCTCCGTTGCAAATTTTAAATATTTGTAGGGCGTGCAGTCACTATTATACACAACTTTTGTATAAAACATTTTTCGAAATTTTGAAAAATAAGCACGTGATTGACCGTTCCCAGAGCTCTGAAACACCCTGTATAATTTGCTTGGATACTTCAGTTCCAAAGTCTTAGATACCTCAGTTGCAGAGCCTTGGGCAGCTCGGTTTCTAAATAAAACAATTCGTTTTTATCGAATAAATTCCAAACAAACAAAAATATATTTGCCAGGATAGTTTTTTTTAAAGTGCAGACGTGGGCGTGGTCAAAACATTTTCGACTATGTTCTTGAATAAAAAGGCAATTTTGGGAGCTATCTGTTCACTATCGAAAGAGGAATTAATTCGATTTTTTAGTTTGTTCGATTTGAAAGCCTTGGATAGCTCAGTTGCAAAGCAGTGGATAGCTCAGTTCCAACGCCTTGGATATATCAGTTGCAAAGCCTTGGATAGTTCAGTTTGCAGAGCCTTGTATAGCTCAGTTACAAAGCCTTGGATACATAATTTGCAAAGCCTTGGATAGCTCGGTTGCAAAGCCTTGGATATATAATTTGCAAAGTCTTGGATAGTTCAGTTCCAAAGCCTTATATAGCTCACTTGCAGAGCCTTGGACAGCTCGGTTGCAAAACCTTGGATGGCCCAGTTTGAAAAACCTTGAATAGCTCAATTACAAAGCCTTTGATAGCTCAGTTGCAAAGCCTTGGACAGTTCAGTTGCAAAATCTTAGATAGCTCAGTTGCAGAGCCTTGGGCAGTTCGGTTTGTAAATAAAACAATTCCTTTTTATCGACTAAATTCCAAACAAACGAAACTATATTTGCCGGTATTATTTTTGTGCAGACAAGGGCGTGGTCAAAAGATTTTAGACTGTGTTCTTGAATAAAAAGGCAATTTCGGGAGCTATCTGTTTATTATCGAAAGAGGGATTAACTCGATTTTTCAGTTTGTTCGGTTTGAAAGCCTTAGATAGTTTCAAAACCTTGGATAGCTCAATTACAAAACCTTGGATAGCTCAGTGGCAAAGCCTTGGATATCTCAGTTGCAAAGCCTTGGATATATCAGTTGCAAAGCCTTGGATATCTCAGTTGCAAAGTCTTGGATACTTCAGTTGCAAAGCCTTGGACAACTCGGTTGCAAAGCCATGGATAGCTCAGTTGCAATGCCTTGGATATATAATTTACAAAGCCTTGCAAATATAATTTGCAAAGCCTTGGATAGTTCAGTTGCAAAGTCTTGGACAGCTCGGTTGCAAAACCTTGGATAGCCCAGTTTGAAAAACCTTGGATAGCTCAATTACAAAGGCTTTAATAGCTCAGTTGCAAAGCTTTGGACAGTTCAGTTGCAAAGCCTTAGATAGCTCAGTTGCAGAGCCTTGGGCAGCTCGGTTTGTAAATAAAACAATTCGTTTTTATCGACTAAATTCCAAACAAACAAAAATATATTTGCCGGGATAATTTTTTTTTTAGAAAGTGCAGACATGGGCGTGGTTAAAACATTTTATACTATGTTCTTGAATAAAAAGGCAATTTTGGGAGCTATCTGTTTATTATTGAAAGAGGGATTGATTCGATTTTTCAGTTTGTTCGATTTGCAAAGCCTTGGAAAGCTCAGTTGCAAAGGTTTGGATAGCTCAGTGGTAAACCTTGGATAGCTCATTTGCAAAGCCTTGGATATATCAGTTGCAAAGCCTTGGATAGTTCAGCTTGCAGAGCCTTGGGTAGCTCTGTTACAAAGCCTTGGATATATTAGTTCAAAGCTTGGATAGTTCAGTTGCAAAGCCTTGGACAGCTCGGTTGCAACGCCATGGATAGCTCAGTTTCAAAGCCTTGGATATATAATTTGCAAAGCCTTGGACAGTTCAGTTGCAAAGCCTTGGATAGTTCAGTTGCAGCTCGGTTTGTAAATAAAACAATTCGTTTTTATCGACTAAATTCCAAACAAAAAAAAATATATTTGCCGGGATAATTTTTTTTAAAGTGCACACATGGGCGTGGTCGGAACATTTTCGACTATGTTCTTGAATAAAAAGGCAATTTTGGGAGCTATCTGTTCATTATCAAAAGAGGGATTAACTTGATTTTTCAGTTTGTTCGATTTACAAAGCTTTGGATAGCTCAGTTGCAAAGCTTTGGATAGCTCAGTTGCAAAGTCTTGGATAGCTCAGTGGTAAAGCCTTGGATATATCAGTTGCAAAGCCTTAGATAGGTCAGTTGCAAAGCCTTGGATAGCTCAGTTGCAAAGCTTTAAATAGCTCGGAGTTATAAAGCTATCTTCATAGGCAAAAATCTTTAAGTAACTTCTAGAGCAATGTTTCTCAGCATTTTTAGAACAAACTTAGTTTCAAAGCCTTGGATAGACTTGTAAATATCTTCAGAGGCCAAAAAATTTTAAGTAACTTTTTCTCAACTTATTGAGAACAAACTCTTCCTGTGTCAGAACCGCTTCTTAATTGCCCACTTAAATTTTTAAATATCTTAAAATTACATGATAGTCCCTTAACACGTTGAATGCCAACTACGAGAATTCCCGTGGTTGTTTAATGCAGTTTTCAAGGTCGTGGCAGTCAACGTGTTAAATAATCTAGATTAGGCTTAAGTGTTAGGAAGACATAAACAAAGACCAGGAGCCGACATCGCCCACTTTGAGAGTGTTCTGAAGGTTCATTTACTTGTTATTGAGTTCCAATCGATGTAATAGACATTTTGTAAACCATCATCGTAACACGTTGTTGTAATGTAATACATGTAATACACCAATAACTATTGTATTGTAGTAAAGTATGTTCATTAAAAAAAAACCTCAAGTGTGTCATGATTATTTTTACAAATTTAAGTTGGTAACACATTTTGAGGTTATGTTACTTGTGGTTTGTTCCTAACGATAAATTAATTTGCTGTGATAAACTACGCAGCGAAGACGTAGGTTCACCTTCCAAAATTCCTTGGGCTTCTTCCTGAAACTCTGCCATACGTGCGTCGAATGAATACACCCAATTTCCGTCCACTTTAGTCACATTTCGGAAATAACTTTCAACTAGAAACGCTTTTGCTGGTTGCTGTAAACCATTGTGACCACGGAATAATTGTAACGATCTGACGTTTTGTATGTCAATTCCTAACATATGTGCCAACTTAATTTTTTTTAAGAAAAAAATCATGGCACACTTTTTTTTTTTTAATGAACATACGATATAAATAAACGTGTTGTTTTTGTACTTATTGAAAAGTCGAAGCAGCTTTAATATCAAGCTTAATTCTTACGTGGCCTTTAACAGTTTGGTAACGCAATATTACCAAGCCAAAATCTATAATCTTCCAATGTTTTGAATGAACTCTTGTTGACATTAACCTAATCGCGACTTAATCGCAATGTCAAGAACTTTAATAGCTCGTTAACTAGTGAAATCCGGATAGTACTTTCCGCCGGGCGTTTTCTCTTCTACGAAGTGAAATTAGTTGGCTTTGGCGTCGGGCCAAGGAACGCGCAATACCTTGGATGTTGACATAATCACCGGCGGCCTTAACCGTGATCATGATGTATATTACGATTTCTTGTGTTGCCGTTTTAATTAGGAAGTGACGCCGGCTCGCGCCACCTTCCACAGCCAATCGAGCCTTTTGGACGGACGAGCCCACAAGCGCGCGTGGGCATTCCGCGAAACGAGGCGCGGACTTTTTTTGGCCCTCTAGAACGGCAATTAACATTTTTCGAACGCGACCACGCGTTCACGTAATTGTTTTTTTTTCCAGTTCGTTGAAACACGTGCGTTCACATCAACACATTTACGTTGGTTAGATGGGTTTAGCCTTGCAACATAATATTTTCATATGTTTGAGAAAATATTGACTTGGGAGTAATCTGGTACTTGTTTTTGTTAATTTTTTTCTAAATGCGATAAGAGAACGCGCAAATGTGTGGATAGTGGTTAATGCTATACTTTTTGAGAAGAAATATCCTTAAGAGTCCTGGATACCCTGCATATATCTAAAACTCCGATTTTTCACTCACGAATTTATAAAATGTAAATCTGTTTTTACAGTTATTTCTAAAATTATTATACCGAGGGCATACAAGAGTTATATTTTTTGTTTTTTTTGTTAATAACAAAGTAAAAATTAAAAATAAATAAATTTAAAAAAATAACTCTTGGTTGCCCTTTTTACCTTTATTTGGAATATATTTTTCCTACAACCTTTTTTTCAAAAATGTATAATGGATGAGAAAAGTGCGATCGCGTTTCTAGAAATTACTGATCCGTAATAATCTGCCACCAAGCGGCGAAACGAATAACCCTCGAATTTCCGAGAAAGTAGTGACAATTTGAATTATTTTAAAAATCTTACGAAGGATCTAATCATTCCGTGAATCAACAAGATTTTATTTTTTCGACATACGGAGCAGACATTTTTTAAATATTTTATTAATTCGTTTGTCATGGTAGCATTGCCAAAGGCCTTGTACCTATCAGTACAATTAAAAACAGGTAGATACCTCACCTGAAACATCCCCATTTCACGACAAATATAGAAGACTAGATGAACAAAATTTTATTTTTTGGACAAACGCGCAGACATTTTTGAGATATTTTATCATATTCTACAGTTTGAATGAGCAAAATTGATCAACGCGTTTGTAAACAAGGGATTTCAAAAATGACCAATTTGAATTTTTTTTTAAATAATGAATTTCACCATTTTGTAAAGCTACCAAAAATCTTCTTAAAGCTACCTTAAAGGCAATTAATTGTGACACATTTTAGAGTTTGAATGAACAACATTTATGAACGCGTTTGTAAACAATAGATTTTAAAAATTACCAATTTGATTTTTTGTTAAATATCGAATTTCACTATTTTTTTCTAAAGCTACGAAAAATCTTCTTAAAACTACCTTAAAGGCAATTAGTTTTGACACATTTTAGAGTTTGAATGAGCAAAATTGCCCAACGCGTTTGAAAACTGTGGACATTGAAAATAACCAAAATTTGGATATTTTTGAAAAATCATGAATTTCACCATTTTTTTTAAGCTACGAAAAATCTTCTTAAAACTACCTTAAAGGCTATTAATTTTGACACATTTTAGAGTTTGAGTAAACAAAATTGATCAATTTGTTTGTAAACAATGGATTTAAAAAATGACCAATTTGAATTTTTTTTTGAAAAATAATTAATTTCACCATTTTTTTAAAGCTACCAAAAATCTTCTCAAAACTACCTTAAAGTCTATTAATTTTGACACATTTTACACTTTGAATGAGCAAAATTGATCAACGCGTTTGGAAACTGTAGACATTAAGAATGACTTTTTTTCAAAATCATGAATTTCACCTTTTTTTAAGCTACCATAACTATTCTTAAAACCATCTCAAAGGCAATTAATTCTGACACATTTTAGAGTTGGAATCAGCAAAATTAATCAACGCGTTTGAAAACTATCGACATTAAAAATGACCAGAATTTGGATTTTTTTGAAAAATTAAGAATTTCACATTTTTTTTTAAATGAATAACCTTCTTAAGACTTTCTTTAAGGTAATTAATTTTGACACATTTTAGAGTTTGAATGAGCAAAATTGCCCAGCTCTTTTACTTTACTTGTTTTTGTTTGTCATCTCAAAGTTAATTTTTAAATTGTAATTTTAACTTTTGTATTTTTATATTTTATATTTTATATTTATATTTTGTTTTAGTAGTAGTAAACGATGTTTTGTTAGGGCTATCGACCTATCGGTCTTTCTGCCCTTATTTTGTTTTATATTTTATATTCTAATTAATTCTTAAATGTACAGGGTGAATCCTATTAAATATTATTATTATTATAAACTCGTTTGGAAACTGTAGACATTAAAAATTACCAAAATTTGTATTAAAAAAAAATCATGAATTTCACCATTTTTTCTAAAGCTACAAAAAACCTAAATCTAAAAACTTGGTTAAAGGCAATTAATTTGGACTCATTTTAATGTTTGAATGAGTAAAATTGCCCAACGCGTTTGGAAACTGCAGCCATTAAAAATTAACAAAATTTGTTTTTTTTTTTAAATCATGAATTTTGCCATTTTTTTAAATCACAAAAAATCGTTTTAAAACCTCCTTAAAGGCAATTAATTTTGACACAATTTAGAGTGTAAATGAGCAAAATTGATCAACGCGTTTGTAAACAATGGATTTTAAAAATGACCAATTTGTTTTTTTTCAATAGCGAATTCCACCATTTTTTCTAAAGCTACCAAAAATCTTCTTTAAACTACCTTAAAGGCAATTAGTTTTGACACATTTTAGAGTTTGAATGAGTAAAATTGCCCAACGCATTTAGAAACTGTGGACATTGAAAATGACCAAAATTTGGATTTTTTTGAATAATCTTGAATTTCACCGTTTTTTAAAGCTACGAAAAATCTTCTTAAAACTTCCTTAAAGACAATTCATTTTTACACATTTTAGAGTTTGAATGAGCAAAATTGATCAACGCGTTTGTAAACAATAGATTTTAAAAATGACCAAAAGTTGGATTTTTTTTTTTTTAATTATGAAATTCGCCATTTTTTTAAGCTACGAAAAAATCTTCTTAAAACTTCCTTAAAGACAATTAATTCTGACACATTTTAGAGTTTGATTTTTGTGCAAAATTGATCAACGCGTTTGTAAACAATGGATTTAAAAAATGACCAGCTTGAATTTTTTTTTTGAAAAATAATGAATTTCACAATTTTTTCTTAAGCTACCAAAAATCTTCTTAAAAGTACCTTAAAGGCAATTAATTGTGTCACATTTTACAGTTTGAATGAACAAAATTGATCAATGCGTTTGGAAACTGCAGACATTAAAAATTACCAAAATTTATTTCACCATTTTTTTAAGTCGCAAAACATCTTTTTAAAACCTCCTTAAAGGCAATCAATTTTGACACATTTTAGAGTTTAAATGAGCAAAATTGATCAACGCGTTTGTAAACAATGGATTTTAAAAATGACCAATTTGTTTTTTTTTAATGACGAATTTTACCATTTTTTCTACAGCTATCAAAAATCTTCTTAAAACTCCCTTAAAGACGATTAATTCGGATACATTTTAGAGTTTGAATGAGCAAAATTGCCCAACGGGTTTAAAAAACTGTGGATATTGAAAATGACTAAAATTTTTTGTAAAATCATGAATTTCACCATTTTTTAAAGCTACGAAAAATCTTCTTAAAACTTCCTTGAAGACAATTAATTTTGACACATTTCAGAGTTTGAATGAGCAAAATTTATCAACGCGGTTGTAAACAATGGATTTTAAAATTGACCAATTTAAAGTTTTTTTTTTAAATAATTAATTTCACCATTTTTTCTAAAGCAACCAAAAATCTTCTTAAAACTACCTTAAAGACAATTAATTCTGACACATTTTAGAGTTTGAATGAGTAAAATTGCCCAGCGCGTTTGGAAACTGTGGACATTGAAAATGAGCAAAATTTGAATTTTTTGAAAAATCATGAATTTCACCGTTTTTTTAAAGTTACGAAAAATCTTCTTAAAACCTCCTTAAAGACAATTCATTTTGACATATTTTAGAGTTTAAATGAGCAAAATTGCCCAAGGGGTTTGAAAACTGTGGACATTGAAAATGTCCAAAATTTGGATTTTTTTTGAAAAATCATTAATTTCACCATTTTTTAAAGCTACGAAAAATCTTCTTGAAACTTCCTTAAAGACAATTAATTTTGACACATTTTAGAGTTTGAATGAGCAAAATTGATTAACGCGTTTGTTAACAATCGATTTAGAAAATGACAAAAATTTGGATTTGTTTTGAAAAATTATGAATTTCACCATTTTTTTAAAGCTACGAAAAATCTTCTTAAAACGTCCTTCCTTCCAAAATTGATCAATTTGTTTGTGAAGAATGGATTTTAAAAATGACCAATTTGGATTTTTTTTTTGAAAAATAATTAATTTCACCATTTTTTCTAAAGCTACCAAAAATCTTCTTAAAACTACGTTAAAGGCAATTAATTGTGACACATTTTAGAGTTTGAATGCGTAAAATTGACCAACGCGTTTGGAAACTGTAGACATTGAAAATGACCAAAATTTGAATTTTTTTAAAAATCATGTATTTCACCATTTTTTTAAAGCTACGAAAAAACCACTTAAAACTTCCTTAAAGACAATTAATTCTAACACATTTTAGAGTTTGAATGAGCAAAATTGATCCACGCGGTTGTAAACAATGGATTTTAAAATTGACCAATTTAAAGTTTTTTTTTTAAATAATTAATTTCACCATTTTTTCTAAAGCAACCAAAAATCTTTTTAAAACTACCGTAAGGGCAACTAATTTTGACACATTTTAGAGTTTGAATGAGTAAAATTGCCCAACGCATTTAGAAACTGTGAACATTAAAAATGACCAAAATTTGGATTTTTTAAAAAATCATGAATTTCACCATTTTTCAAAGCTACGAAAAATCTTCCTAAAAGTCCCTTAAAGACAATTAATTCGGACACATTTTAGAGTTTGAATGAGCAAAATTGATCAACGCGTTTGTATACAATGTATTTTAAAAATGACCAATTTAGATTTTTTTTGAAAAATAATGAATTTCACCATTTTTTTAAAAGCTACCAAAAATATTCTTAAAACTATCTCAAAGGCAATTAAATTCGACACATTTTAGAGTTTGAATGAGCAAAATCGATCAACGCATTTGGAAACTATAGACATCAAAAAATGACCAAAATTTTAATTTTTTTGAAAAATCATGAATTTCACCATTTTTTTTAAGCAACGAATAACCTTCTTAAAACTTCCTTATACAGGGTCCGGCAGCGTTACCCGACGGTTTTTAAAATAGCACAACTCAATCAATTCAAGATATTTTATTAATTTTTACTTTCTTCGTTACGAAGTACGAGAAAGTATTGTGATCGTGATTTTTTTTTTCAAAAAAATTTTTTTAACGGAAATATCCGTTTTGGGGTCCCTAGATGCCATTTCAACAATTTCTGTAAAAAAAAAATGTGTCTGTGTGTGTGTGCTGTGTGTGCGTGTGTCTGTCTGTCTGTGCGCGCTGTATCTCAAAAACTAATAGAGCAATTGATACGAAACTTTGAACATCCGTCTCATTTGATAATCTGAAGAACTGAAAAGCTTTTGGTAAAATTTCGTTCACCGGAAGTGGGCGTTTACCTTAACTGTTTTTTGTTTTTTGCCAATATTTTCTTAAATATGAAAAATATCACAAAAACATTTAAACAAACTTTGAAGGCAACAAAGAAATTAACATCTTTTGCTTGAAAACATTTTTCATAAAATCATTTTTATTCGAGAAAAAGAATTATTATTATTTTTTTAATTTTTGGTTTATAATTATAAAACGATAATAGTTACAGCAAATTTATGTTTATAATAATTGTAGAGAATGCCAAAATGAACAACTTATAAAGAATAAATCCCTTTAGTTTTTGAGTAAACCGAGTTTTTAAATTTGAAGTATAATTTTCCCATCTTTCATAATTTTGACGTTTTAAACGTCAGTTTCATTTCAAGTCAAACTCAATTTTGTTGTGAAATTCACCACAAACCAAAAACACGGACGAATCCCCAAGAAGGAGGAAAGCTCACCGTTCGCCCGAACGAAATTGAACGAATGAATAGAGGCCAATCGCTTGTTTCTTCATTGAAAAGTGATTGTATTTTAAAGTGTAACATTCTCACTTGTCCGCTATTGTGGATACTACCTCAAGGAAAACGAGCAGGTGAATGTAACTCTCCAGATGATTACTGTTTACAGACTGCAATTTTGTCCACATTAATCGATACTTGGGCAATTATCTGTGGACATAATTATACCGCTTTTCTCCGGTCTTATTCGAGTGGTAATCGACTAAACACCATCATGTTATACGATCACTGCTGTGCCAGTTAACCCGCCCCATGCAATTTCGAGAAAATTACATGAGCACGTATAATTAATTTAAAAAAAAATCTAAGGTGTATACATGAGCACATATAATTAATTAAAAAAAAAAAAAATCTGAGGTGTGTATCTCACTCGAAAGAATTAGTAATTCTGTTTATTAGATTATTGAATAATAGAAAACAAAATATGTCAGGGGACACCCGATTGTGTCTATTTATTAAATTATTAGATGTTCTACTGAATAATAGAAAAGAAAATGCGAGGGGGCTGGAAGACTTGCGATCAATAGCGCGGAAAGTAAATTATTGTTTCGCGAAAATATTTCTAAATAAAGATATTGATGTAACAATTTCCTCCACGCGAATAATTGATTTACTGATAAAAAAAATAATTATTTATAGCAAAACAAAAATGTTAGAGTGGAATGTATCCGAAACTATTTTTTTGTATTCATGTTTAATTAACTTTATAGTCCCTAACTAAGACTTCTATGTAGGTTTATTATTCAGTATATTTAGTAATAACTTTTGATGGATTTTAAGTAATTTTTACGATTCATCCAAAATCTTATCAATTTTTTTTATAGAGAAAGAGAATATATTTATTCAATAACTATATGTACATTTTAAAGTTTTATTTAATATATTGTTTCTGAACGGACTATCGACCAAGGTCTTTCCGCCCCTGAATTTTTTTTTTATAGATTTTACTGAATATTTTGAAACGCCAATACGTTCGATGGCTAATTAAACTACAACAAATAACTTACTTGCTAATAAATTAGCCATGGTCCCCGAGGGCACGTAAACGGCGGCCTCCATCCCCAAAAGCTCGGCGGCCCTCTTCTCCAGAAGCTCGACGGTGGGATCCTCCCCGTACACCGAGTCCCCGACTTCAGCCACATACATAGCCTCCCGCATCTCCTTCGTCGGCTTGCTGACGGTGTCGCTCCTCAGGTCCACCACGTGAACATCGGGATACCCGTTGGTATACCCGTTAATGAATTCGTAAGGCATCGTTTCTTCAAAAAATTATCAACGCGAATCCTTTTTTATCGACAATTTACACCGACTCTTCTTTTCTAAACAGTTTGAAGCGGAATGATTTAGTGTCGCGAACGGTGCGCGCCGAGTTATATATATGTATAAAGATTAGGCGTCGTTTCCCCCTCCCCTCCGCAATATTTACGTACGTACCCTAATTACGTGAACGTGTGTACGAAACGGGCACCGTCGTTGTTATTATCAAGTTGCGCGATTTTCGCCTTGAGGTCGGTCACTCTTTCGATTCTAAGGCTCTTCTGACTCGGCAACAGATAATGACGTAACGCTCGGGCAAGATTTCTCAGCTAATTGCAACTGCTCACCGCGCCAAAACATGTCGCTTCTGTCACGTTATCTATGGAATTAAAAATGCTAATTTTATCTCGGAAAAATAAAACAGAAACTAGCTTTTGCGCAGTGGATGGTGGTGATTGCGTTCTTGTTTGTTGTTATTTTTTTTTTTGTGCAATTATTGAAATATTTTAATTTGAATTAAAACAAAACAAGAAATCCTTCACTGGATCAATTAGAAATGGCTGAAGATATATTCTCTCAAGGATGCGGAGTTGAACTAGTTCTGCATTCGGAGTCGAGATGGGCAAAACTGCTACCTGTGATTGTTACTTTCTAATAACAGTGATTTTAAACTGTGACTGATCACATCGCAGAAAAAAATATAAAAATGCAGGAAAAAAATGCATAAAAAATCATCCTCAATGTCCGAAGTATCGCTTATTCAAAATCAATTTGGTTTTTGTAAATTTAACAATTTTCAATAGAGATATGGATTTTTGAAAATTTTCGTTTAAATTTTTTGAGCACTTTAACGAAAACATCGCAGTAAAAAATATAAAACATGCAGGAAAAATTCCATAAAAATCATCCTCAATGTCCGAAGTATCACTTATTCAAAATCAATTTGGTTTTTGTAAATTCAAGAATTGTCAATAGAGATAGGAATTTTTGAAAATTTTCGTTTAAATTTTTTGAGCACCTAAACAAAAACATCGCAGAAAAAAATATAAAAAGAGCAGGAAAAATTCCATAAAAAATCATCCTCAATGGCTGAAGTATCGCTTATTAAAAATAAATTTGGTTTTTGTAAATTCAACCATTTTCAATAGAGATATGGATTTTTGAAAATTTTCGTTTAAATTTTTTGATCACCAGTACAAAAACATCGCAGAAAAAAATATAAAAAGAGCAGGAAAAATTCCATAAAAATCATCCTCAATGGCCCAAGTATCGTTTATTCAAAATCAATTTGGTTTTTGTACATTCAACCATTTTCAATAGAGATATGGATTTTTGAAAATTTTTGTTTTAATTTTTTGAGCACCTGAACAAAACATCGCAAAAAAATATAAAAAGAGCAGGAAAAATTCCATAAAAAATCATCCTCGATAGCCGAAGTATCACTGATTCAAAATCAATTTGGTTTTTGTAAATTTAACAATTTTCAATGGAGAAAGGGATTTTTGAAAATTTTCGTTTAAATTTTTTGAGCACTTTAACAAAAACATCGCAGAAGAAAATATAAAACATGCAGGAAAAATTCCATAAAAATCATCCACAATGGCCGAAGTATCACTTATTAAAAATAAATTTGGTTTTTGTAAATTCAAGAATTGTCAATAGAGATAGGATTTTTTGAAAATTTTCGTTTAAATTTTTTGAGCACCTGAACAAAAACATGGCAGAAAAAAATATAAAAAACACAGGAAAAATTCCATAAAAATCATCCTCAATAGCTGAAGTATCGCTTATTCAGAATAAATTTGGTTTTTGTAAATTAAACCATTTTCAATAGAGATATGAATTTTTGAAAATTTTTGTTTAAGCTTTTTGAGCACTTTAACAAAAACATCGCAGAAAAAAATATAAAAAGAGCAGGAAAAACTCCATAAAAAATCATCCTCAATGGCCGAAGTATCGCTTATTCAAAATCAATTCGGTTTTTGTAAATTCAACAATTTTCAATAGAGATATGGATTTTTGAAAATTTTCGTTTAAATTTTTTGATCACCAGTACAAAAACATCGCAGAAAAAAATATAAAAAGAGCAGGAAAAATTCCATAAAAATCATCCTCAATGGCCCAAGTATCGTTTATTCAAAATCAATTTGGTTTTTGTACATTCAACCATTTTCAATAGAGATATGGATTTTTGAAAATTTTTGTTTTAATTTTTTGAGCACCTGAACAAAACATCGCAAAAAAATATAAAAAGAGCAGGAAAAATTCCATAAAAAATCATCCTCGATAGCCGAAGTATCACTGATTCAAAATCAATTTGGTTTTTGTAAATTTAACAATTTTCAATGGAGAAAGGGATTTTTGAAAATTTTCGTTTAAATTTTTTGAGCACTTTAACAAAAACATCGCAGAAGAAAATATAAAACATGCAGGAAAAATTCCATAAAAATCATCCACAATGGCCGAAGTATCACTTATTAAAAATAAATTTGTTTTTTGTAAATTCAACCATTTACAATAAAAATATGGATTTTTGAAAATTTTTGTTTTAAATTTTTGAGCACCTGAACAAAAAAATCGCAGAAAAAAATATAAAAAGAGCAGGAAAAAATCCATAAAAAATCATCCTCAATGGCCGAAGTATCACTTATTCAAAATCAATTTGATTTTTCTAAATTTAACAATTTTCAATAGAGATATGGATTTTTGAAAATTTTCATTAAATTTTTTTAAGCACTTAAACAAAAACATCGCAGAAACAAAAAAAAAAAAGAGTAGGAAAAATTCCATAAAAAATCATCCTCAATGTCCGAAGGATTGCTTATTTAAAATAAATTTGGTTTTTGTAAATTTAACAATTTTCAATAGAGATATGGATTTTTGAAAATTTTAATTTAAATTTTTTGAGCACCAGAACAAATACATGGCAGAAAAAAATATAAAAAGAGCAGGAAAAATTCCATAAAAAATAATCCTCAATGGCCGAAGTATCGCTTATTCAAAATCAATTTGGTTTTTGTAAATTCAACCATTTTCAATAGAGTTATGAGTTTTTGAAAATTTTTGTTTTAATTTTTTGGGCACCTGCACAAAAACATCGCGGAAAAAATATAAAAAGAGCAGGAAAAATTCCATAAAAAATCATTCTCAATGGCCGAAGTATCGCTTATTTAAAATCAATTTGGTTTTTGTAAATTTAACAATTTTCAATAGAAATATGGATTTTTGAAAATTTTCGTTTAAATTTTTTGGGCACCTGTACAAAAACATCGCAGAAAAAAATATAAAAGGAGCAGGAAAAATTCCATTAAAAATCATCCTCAATGGCCGAAGTATCACTTATTCAAAATCAATTTGGTTTTTGTAAATTCAACAATTTTCAATAGAGATAGGGATTTTTGAAAATTTTAGTTTTAATTTTTTGAGCACCTGAACAAAAACATCGCAGAAAAAAAAAAAAGAGAACGAAAAATTCCATAAAAAATAATCCTCAATGGCCGAAGTATCGCTTATTCAAAATCAATTTGGTTTTTGTAAATTTAACAATTTCCAATAGAGATACGGATTTTTGAAAATTTTCGTTTAAATTTTTTGAGCACTTAAACAAAAACATCGCAGAAAAAAATATAAAAAGAGCAGGAAAATTCCATAAAAAATCATCCTCAATGGCCGAAGTATCGCTGATTCAAAATAAATTTGGTTTTTGTAAATTTAACAATTTTCAATGGAGATATGGATTTTTGAAAATTTTCGTTTAAATTTTTTGAGCACTTAACAAAAACATCGCAGAAAAAAATATAAAGATGATGATGTGACCATCATGTTACTTTCTCCAACTTGATGGTATCATAGCCCTTTATATTTACGTATCATAGCCATTTATATTACGTTTTCATTTCTCACTCGATGCGAAAAAAATTGCATTTAAGATAAAAAATAATATAAAAAATTAACCACTAATGGCAATAACTTCCAAAATTGCAAATCCATTCAGAAATTGCGTAATTTTGATTTCCCATAAAAACAATTGATTTATCCCAGCCGGTTACAAAATGGCACCGTTTTAAATTTGCACTCGATGCGAAAAAAATTGCATTGAAGATTAAAAATAATATAAAAAATTAACCACTCATGGCATTAGCTTCCAAAATTGCAAATCCATTTAGAAATGGTGTAATTTTGATTTTCCATAAAAACAATTGATTTATCCCACCTGGTTACAAAATGGCACCATTTTAAATTTGCACTCGATGCGAAAAACATTGCATTGAAGATTAAAAATAATATAAAAAATTAACCACTCATGGCATTATCTTCCAAAATTGCAAATTTTTCCAGAAATAGTGTAATTTTGATTTTCCATAAAAACAATTGATTTATCCCAGTTGGTTACAAAATGGCACCGTTTTAAGTTTGCACTCGATGCGAAAAAATTGCATTGAAGATTAAAAATAATATAAAAAATTAACCACTCATGGCATTAGCTTCCAAATTTGCAATTCCATTCAGAAATGGCGTAATTTTGATTTCCCCTAAAAAAAACAATTGATTTATTATCCCAGCTGGTTACAAAATGGCGACGCAAATCACAATTTGCACTCGATTTACATTTATATTATTTATAGAGATCACATGTTCAATTTATCACATTTGGATTGGATAAAATATCCAAAATGAAAAATGAAACAACTGTTGTTTGTTTTAGTTTATTCTTTTGATAAGATTTAATATTAATTGGTTAAGTAGAACAATATTGATGATTTCTAATCTATATTACGTATTTATTGCAGCGAACTCTGACCTTTTATTAATTACAAACAACATGACAAATTGGAAATTATTCGCGTGCAGTCGATAGGTTTTTTTTTGTGTTTGACCTTGAAAAAATCAAATAATAATATTTAATTTTAAGAAAAAATTCAGATACAACGAGCAAGCTCTGAAAGAATAGTAGAATCTTGTATACACTATATACAAGAAATTTTTATTTTCTCCGTTACGAAGTACGACGAAGTATTGTGATTTTTCAACATTTTTTTTAACGGAAATATCCGTTTTGGGGTCCCTAGATACCATTTCAACAATTTCTGGAAAAAAAGTTTTGTGTCTGTGTCGGTGTGTGTGCTGTGTGTGCTGTGTGTGTGTGTTTGTCGGTTTATGCGCGCTGTATCTCAAAAACTAATGGAGCAATTAATATAAAACTTTGAACATACGTCTTATTTGATAATCCGAAGAACTGAAAAGCTTTTGGTAAAATTTCGTTCACTGGAAGTGGACGTTTACCTTAACTGTTTTTTGTTTTTTGCCAATATTTTCTTAAATATGAAGAATATCACAAAAACATTTAAACAAACATTGAAGACAATAAAGAAAAGAACATCTTTTGCTTGAAAACATTTTTCATAAACTCATTTTTATTCGAGAAATTTTTATTTTTTTTATTTTTGGTTTATAATTATAAAACGATAATAGTTACAGCAAATTTATGTTAATAATAATTGTAGAGAATGCTAAAATGAACAACTTATAAAGAATAAGTTTTTTTTTAAATCCCTTTAGTTTTTGAGTAAACTGAGTTTTTCAATTTGAAGTATAATTTTTCCATCTTTCATAATTTTGACGTTTTAAACGTCAGTTTCATCCGAGTTTACACAACGCTCGATGTACATTTAAAATATGATTTCAATTGAAAATAAACCATAAAAACGTAAATATAAATGATACCATCAAGTCGGAAAAAGTAACATGATGGCCGTATCACCATTTTTGTTGTTGCAGAAAATAATACTAATAGATTTGTCAGTTAATTGCCGTTCACGGGCATATAAATTACATTGCAAAACTGGGTTTTCGCAAGTATTAAATCATTTCCTGCGACGGGGGAAAATCTATTGCGGGTTTTCCCTTCAAACAATCAATTTGATTTATTAAACAATTGCCATTTATCTAATTTGTTGGTTAGGATAGTGCAATCTTAATCACTTCCTTTTCACAAAACAGTGCCCAATAATATACAGTATGGTCAAAAAGCCTGGAAGACCTGAAATATTCGTATGTGGCAAAAGCGCTTGAAGGAGTCAAAAATATTTTCAATTTATCAATTTTTAAATGACATCCTCTATTTGTTCGATGAAGTGAAAGAGTGCAGTTTTTTTACTTTCTCCGTTACGAAGTACGAGAAAGTATTGTAATCGTGATTTTTTTTTCAAAAATTTTTTTTACGGAAATATCCGTTTTGGGGTCCCTAGATACCATTTCAACAATTTCTGGAAAAGAAATAATTGTGTCTCTGTGTCTGTGTGTGGGAGGTGGTTGAGAGGGTGATTAGGAGTTATTTGGGTTTAAAATAACTCCGTCAGTAAATGTTAATTTCCCAACAAAAAAAAATCCTATTTTATTGTTTATTATTAAACTATTAATACCTCTGTAAATTACAATTTGAATCATTCAAATCAATTTAACCATTAAAAAATTGCTGCGGCAATATTTATTATTGCGGGATTTTTATCGCACTTTTATTTCAAAAGATTAAAGGACTATATGTTTATCGGTGATTTAATGCTTAAATTATCAAAATCATCGCTTAGAATTGCTATTTAGAAGCTTTTAAACATTTTTCGTTCGGATTTCCGCCGTAGTCGCCATCTATTAGACGGTGGCTGAACTGCTAAGTAATGTTTTAGAACAGCGCCAAAATGCTCGAACTTTATACTTATTGTCAAAGTGTTAATATTTAGCAGCGGGCTGTACATGAAACGGTAGACGATTTAATTCTGAATCGAATGGTGTATAAAATAGCTGAGGGAATTTAGCGGTTTTCCTGTAATTTGCGAATGAAAATTAAGCACGACACCCTTACCGACATTTACAGTTCACTGTAACATAAAAATTTAATAAAGAAGAATTTGCTATATTCTTCAATGAAATACGGGTTACAATACTTATTCCTGATTAATCATTTAACTATTTATATTGTTAATGCATTACAATAAGAGAAATATACGAGAAATCATAATCTAAGTAGAGGGCTCCACCTGTTATCGTGGGGATAAACTACTTAATAATTTGTGGATGTAATAATTGCTGTAATAATAAAAGAATATTTAAAAACTTAAAAAGAATGTTGTCTCATGATTAAATAAATTTATTTGTGGATATTTACGTACTTAAATTGCAGAAACAATATTTTATACTATACACGCCTAATCCCAAGCAACCCGATATACGCATAACTCGAAATAATTTATTATTAAAAACTTCTAATTTTATACGTAACGGGGACAAAACCATAAGCGTAATCCTGAGTACAGCTTCAAAAATAGTGGGAATATTTAAGTATTTAAATTGCGAAAACAATGGTATTAAATAAACGCCTACTTGTAGGCAACCCAATATACTATAGCTAATATTATTTTTTATTAAAAACTTCTAATTTCAAACATAATAGTTACACAAGCATGAGTGTAATCCTTAACAACGCTTTAAAAATATTACACTTATGGTTTTTTCCCTGTTACGATTAAAATTTGATGTTTTAAATAATAAATCATTATTAGTTGTACGTGTATTGGGTTGCCTGTAAGCAGGCGTTTATATAATATAATTATGTCTGCAATTTAAATACTTTAATATTCACATTATCTTTTAAGCTTTACGGAGGATTACACTTATGGTTTTGTCCCTGTCACCTTTAAAATTGGAAGTTTTTAGTAATAAATTAATATTATGTATGCATGTATTGCATTGCCTGTAAGTAGGCGTTTATGTAATAAAATTATTTCTGCAATTTAAATACTTAAATATTCGCACTATTTTTGAAGCTTTACTGAGAATTACACTTATGATTTTGTCACTGTCACCTTTAAAATTGGAAGTTTTTTATATTAGTTATGCGTTCATTGGGTTGCCTGCGATTAGGCGGATATATTATAATGTGTTGTTTCTGCAATTTAAATACAAAAATATCTACTATTAAATTTATTTTATTATAAGATAATATTCTTCTTAAGTTTTTAAATATTCTTTCAACATTAAAACAATTATTAAATCCACAAATGAAACGTAGTTTATCCTCACGATAACAGAGGGCGCGCTCTATGAAGATTAGGATTACTCATATATTTCTCTTATTGTAATGCATTATTAATATAAAAAATCAATTGAATAATCAGTAATAAGTATTGGGAC
Organism: Ocypus olens; assembly: GCA_910593695.2. Lineage (NCBI taxonomy): Eukaryota > Metazoa > Arthropoda > Insecta > Coleoptera > Staphylinidae > Ocypus > Ocypus olens. Next base: position 5,250,708 of record OU343062.1, on the reverse strand, counting down.
CCGTATTTCATTGAAAAATATAGCAAATTGTTGTGCATTTAATTTTTAAGTTACAGTGAACTGTAAATGTCGGTAAGTGTGTCCTGCTCAATTTTCATTCGCAAATTACAAGAAAACCGCTAAATTGTCTTAGCTATTTTATACACCATTCGATTCGGAATTAAATTGTCTATCGTTTTGTGTGTAGCGCATTGCTGAATATTAACACTTTGATTATAAGGATAAAGTTCGAGCATTTTGGCGCTGTTCAAAAACATCACTTAGTAGTTCGGCTATCGTCGAATAGATGGCGCGACGCGTGGAAATGAGAACGTAAAATGTTTAAAAGCTTTTAAATAGTAATTCTGAGGGATTATTTTGATAATTTGAACGTTAAATCACCTCAAAACTTGTAACCCTTAACTATTTTCAAATAAACGTGCCGTAAAAATCCCGGAATAATAAGTCATGTCGTCGAAATTACACATTCAATTTAGTGATTTAAACGCTAATTTATAGAGGGATTATAGGTTTAATAATAAACAATGAAGTACGGTTTGTTGAATTTAAGAAGAATTATCCAATTTGGTTGAAAAGTCGCTGAGTTATGTGCGAAAAACCCCAAAATGCACACCCATAACTTGGTGCCAAATCGTCGTAGGAACTTCGTTCTTTGAGTCCTGCATAGGGAATTGATCAAATTTTGATGCCTTTATGGTGGATCGAGTCGACAAATTTTTTCCAACTCCGTACACATCGTCAAAGTTGGGCATAGTTTACTGAAAAAGCATGTTTTTCACAGTGTTTCTAGAGGGGGGCGGAAGGGTGTACGCTTAAGTTCGCATGCATGACTTTAAAGAAGACACTTCAAAGTTTTCCGCCCTCAAAGATTCATCACAATCGATTGAAAATACGCCGAGTTATGACGGTATGAAAATGGTCGAAATTTCACGAATTTCATGTTTTTTTTTCACCTGTGTATTCAAATGAAATATCCATGTTCAGTTGTATCTGTCAGTACATTAATACATCATTAGTGCCACGCGAAATGTTGGTAATAAAGTAATGTATTCAGTGAAAAATGTTTACTGACGCTTGAAGAAAAACCAATATTTTAATGATTAAGGTATGTAAGTAATGCGTTGCGATCATTTGTAAAGCTATACATGTATCACTAATTATTAAACTAGTTGAAATGCTCGCACTATAAATAAATTAATTGACAATCTATTTATAATACCATTACGGATGAGAGAGCTGTTTTATGATTTTGAACCATCTGCATAAAGAAATGTATATCCAACGAAGAAGGTGTGCCTGAATTCGTCTTTTGTGATTATGCAACCGTTATATTTTGGTTCAATCAAATCCGCATTACAATATTGTGATTGTGATTGAACGTTTGATCTAATAAACATTTCGTTGCAATTTTCTGTTTATAAACAGCGCAGCTATTTTAAACAGTGTCTTGACGTTAATTGAAGATGTGCTTGCCATGTCGATTTGGACGCCAACAAAAAAAAGGTATAAATACATAAAATACGTCTACTTACTGTTATTATTAGTCCGCCCAAGTTGTGTTTTCCTAATTGGCACATTTTTCGTGGCGTAAATCAACCATCGGGATTTGAAAATTTGTAAAAAATTTTGACGTAAATCAGCAACTGACGTAACAACAATAACTTGTCCTCGTGAAAAATATATGCTGTGTGCACTATACTAGTAATACTGATTAAATAAATACTATCACATCGCGATAGGAGGATTTAGTGGTAATTTTTCATACAATTATTATTTGCGAAAATACGCCAAATTAAGCAATTACACAACCTGATTCATATAGACCGAATCCGAACCATTTAATGTCATATTGACAGATTTTCAGTTTACACTTATGTTTGTGTATGAGTTTTATATGCGTGAGCCCCCCCAAGCATAATTTCTGGGTGCGCGCCTGGACCTAACAGAACGTTATAAAAGAAGAAAATATTTGGGAGACACCGCCGGCCGGCCAGAAATTTTGGTGGATAGATGAGGGCAATATCGATGTTATTCTTTAATCATATCATTCTGTCTAAAAACGTAACTTAAAAAAATCTAATTGCTGTAGAGCCACAAAAAAAGTTACACGCTATATAAAAAATAAATAGTGTGACGAGTAACCAAATTAGTTTACTTGCAGAAACAGGATCTTGAGCAAATTCACAATATTTTTAATACATTGCACCGGTATATAGTAGACAATATAACGGCGTAGCAGTAGATATACATTTTTGAATAAATGAGTCTAAAAAGAGTTTCGTCAACCCTCAATGTTGGTAGTTGTAGTAGGCAACCCAATATACAAGATGTTAAACTAAACATGCGTTTTAGAACATACAAATTGGTTTCCTTTCAGAAATAGTATCTAGAGCAGAGATTCAAAATATTTTTAACACATTACACCGGTATATAGAAGACAATATAATGGCGTGCCAGTAGATAAAAAAATTTGAATAAATGAGTCTAAAAAGAGTTTCGTCAACACTGAATGTTGATAGTTGTAGTAGGCAACCCAATATACAAGATGTTAAACTAAACATCCGTCTTAGAACAAACATAATGTTATGTATATGTTCTAAGGCATTCGTTAGAGGATGTTGCCTTCATTCATAGGCGTCCGCAGGTGAGGGCAGGGGAGGCAGCTGCCCCCTCCTGTAAAATGAATTTATTAACCTTCTGGACGGGCGCCAAGTCTGTGAGACCCGGTCTCAGTTTGTTTGATTTTAACTGTAATCTTCTGCGGTATCTAAGAATTTCAGTACCATTCTGCATCAATGACAAACCACAGACCGGTTTTGGGCTCTCAATCTTCATCAGTGCAGCAGACTCTAACAATAATTGGTAGCTGATGGAACTGAAGATACCGAGGCCCAATTCTCGTTTCACAACTCGTCGTACTCATACACGTAGAAGAATGTCGAACGTGCGGTGGTTAAGAATTTCAATATCAAAAAGAGTTTCGTCAACACTCAATGTTGGTAGTTATAGTAGGCAACCCAATATACAAGATGTTAAACTAAACATGCGTCTTGGAATAAACATGTTATGTATATGTTCTAAGGCATGCGTTAGAGGATGTTGCCTCCATTCATAGGCGTCCGCAGATGGGGGCAGGGGGGGGGCAGCTTCACCCTCCTGGAAAATGAATTTATTAACCTTCTGGGCCGGGCGCCAAGTCTGTGAGACCCGGTTTCAGTTTGTTTGATTTTGACTGTAATCTTTTGTGGTATCTAAGAATTCATTCTGCAACAATGACAAACCACAGACCGGTTTCGGATTTCGGTTTCTCCGTCCTCAATCAGTGCAGCAGAATCTAAGAATAGTTGGTCGCTGACGGAACTGAAGATACCGACTCCCAATTCTTGTCCAGGTTACAAATAACTGCCAAGAAGAATGTCGAACGTGCGATTATTAAGAATTTCAATATCATTCTGCATCAATGACGAACCACAGACCGGTTTTGGACTCACAGACCTTATCAGTGCAGCATAGTCTATCAATAGTTCGTAGCTGATGGAACTGAAGAAACCGAGGCCCAATTCTCGTTTCACTACTCGTCTTACTTATACACGAAAAGAATGTCGAAGTGCGATTTCTAAGAATTTCAGTACCATTCTGCAACAATGACAAACCACAGACCGGTTTCGGACTCTCCACCTTCAATCAGTGCAGCAGAGTCTAAGAATAGTTGGTCGCTGACGGAACCGAAGATACCGACTCCCAATTCTTGTCCAGGTTACAAATAACTGCCAAGAAGAATGTCGAACGTGCGATTATTAAGAATTTCAATATCATTCTGCATCAATGACGAATCACAGACCGGTTTTGGACTCTCAGACCTCATCAGTGCAGCAGAGTCTAACAATAGTTCGTAGCTGATGGAACTGAAGAAACCGAGGCCCAATTCGTGTTTCACAACTCGTCTTACTCATACACGATGAAGAATGTTGAACGTGCGATTTCTAAGAATTTCAGTACCATTCTGCAACAATGACAAACCACAGACCGGTTTCGGACTCTCGTTCCTCAATCAGTACAGCAGAGTCTAAGAATAGTTGGTCGCTGACGGAACTGAAGATACCGACTCCCAATTCTTGTCCAGATTACAAATAACTGTCAAGAAGAATGTCGAACGTGCGATTATTAAGAATTTCAATATCATTCTGCATCAATGACCAATCACAGACCGGTTTTGGACTCTCAGACCTCATCAGTAGTTCGTAGCTGATGGAACTGAAGAAACCGAGGCCCAATTCTCGTTTCACTACTCGTCTTACTTATACACGAAAAGAATGTCGAAGTGCGATTTCTAAGAATTTCAGTACCATCCTGCAACAATGACAAACCACAGACCGGTTTCGGACTCCCCGCCCTCAATCAGTGCAGCAGAGTCTAAGAATAGTTGGTCGCTGACGGAACTGAAGAAACCGACTCCCAATTCTTGTCCTGGTTACAAATAATAACGAACGTGAATAATAAAAACTACTCCTATTTATTTTCATAAATGTACAATTAACGTATGCAACCAAATGTACGCACACACACCGAACTGACAAGTAATCTCCACCATTATTTTCCTACACACGGTGTGAACAAGGCGCACACCTCACGTCTTAAATTTATTCTCCGATTCGCTCAAACTCCGAGAAATGTCCATTCGCCACGCTCGCGGATAACCTAAAACCCCGAGGGATAATTAGAACAAATTTCCGTAACCACCAGGTGAGTGTCACGTAAATATAGGGTTTGCTCGAATTACCTCACACGTTTTTTTTTTCGGCCCCAGTTCAAGAGTAACGTGACAATAATATCCATCCAGTTTAAAAACCCAACATGACCCAGAACAGGTTAGTTAATTGTGTTGTTTGTTTTACTTATTCGCAATTGATTTTATCATGTGGAACAGATGGCCATTTAAATCAATTAGTTAAAAGTTGGTGTGAATTACTTGTTTCGTTGATTGTTTATTTTCCGCTGCATTCCTCATTCGATGGAATGTGTTTAAATTGATGTGTCATTTATGTTCATTGTGAATATTACAAGCTATTTCAGATATTTATTCAGTAATGTACATCAAAGTTCTTATATCTATAAAGGTTTATTATTTAGTATATTGTTATTGAACCAAGCGTCTTGTAATAAATATATTTCCAGAATTATACGGAATTAACACGTGGTTAACCACTTCGCGCCCATGCTGCTTTGATTTAATCCCAGGTTTGATGAAAAATTATTTCTTTGTTGTTGTTAACTTTTTCTACGAAATATGATTTCACTGTCACAAACTTTAACATTTATGCAAAAAAATATGAAAAAATATTCCATAGATGGCGCTAAAGAAGTAATTTTTTTTGTACAATGTTTTTGTTTTCATTTTTTGCTTGTTGCCACATGTGGCGAACCTGGGCGTGAAGAGGTTAATAAATAGTTTAATTAACGGTCGTAACCATTTATTACGCAATGCTATAGATCAAACAGTTACACAAACAATACTAATTTGAAACTTGCAAAATACACAATGAATCTTTAAAATGACTCATCGAATTAATTGTTTTGTCACGTATCAATTGCTCGTACTTATTTATTGGTGCAATAAGAATTAGTCTGTAATGTTATAAAACGTGGAAAGTTTTATTTCAAATTACTCATCAAAAAGAGATTTCGGTTAAAAACAACCATTTACGATTAACAAAAAGGGGTTATTAAAAAATCTAAACCCTCATTAACTTCCACTAGTTCAAATAGCATTCTAATGTGTGATCTGTACCATGAAAACAATTGTATATAAATATTATAGAAAACGCGGTAGAAACCACCAAGAAGACGAAACGGAATTCATGCCCCTCTCGAAACGGATCAACAACCTCCACATCAACAACGGCATGATGCTGGACCCGAACGCGCAGTCGGTGAACCCCGAGTGGGGCCCGGGGCCCCCGTACGGCGGCCAGAACCCCGGCATGCCGGAATCTCCGCCGGAGTCGGTGGGCAGCCTGGACTGGAGCAACAGCGCCAGCCCCTCGAATAATACGTACAACCCCGAACTCACGGAGTCCCAGAACCCGTATTATTTCAACATAAACAAACTACTTTACGAGATGTACATTGCCAGGACGCAGCGGAGTAATAATTAAGAGTATTTATTTAATTTCCTTTATGGTAATATACATTTATTTATTAGTGAACGACCGTGTGTTTATTGAATGACTGACTTGAATAATTAACTTTACGCGAATGCCGGATTCTTTAATTTTGTAAATTGCGAGAAGCATCGACGCCTTCTCGTACGGTAAATGTTCCGCATAACATTAAGAGCTGCCAAAATTTTATTTTAAATGAAGACATATACTCTGTTAACATTTTATTCTTGCCGGAGTAGGCTTTGTTAGGGTGACATTTTTGTTAGTAGTAAAAATGTTACTAACAATTTGGTTATGTCATAGACTTGGTTAGAGTGACATTTTTGTTGGTAGTAAAAAAAGTTACTAACAATTTGTTTATGTCATGGACTTGGTTAGAGTGACATTTTTGTTGGTAGTAAAAAAAGTTACTAACAATTTGTTTATGTCATGGACTTGGTTAGAGTGACATTTTTGTTGGTAGTAAAGAAGTTACTAACAATTTGTTTATGTCATTGCTTTTTTTTTGGTTATGTTGAGTGCAATGTTGCATTTTATAATAACCCTCATTCGCATGTAAGAATATTGTTTGACAACGTTTCATTGAAAGTCTAGATCAGTGGTTCCCAAACCTTTTTGTCTTACCGCCCCCTCTTCAGAGAAAATATTACTTAGCGCCCCCTATTTTCGTCAGCAGTAATCTTAAATCACCAAGATTGACTATTTGCAATTCGTTTCTTTTTTTTGTTAATAAATTGATTACCGCACTGAACCCACGTTCCACTAAATCTTCTCTTCTTTCTTTTATATTATCACTGCCCCCTTACAGTTATGCAACGCCTCCCAAATGCATCTGTGGCCATCAGCGCCCCTCTGAATCTCTGCAGCGCCCCCCTGAATCGCTGCAGCGCCCACCAGGGGGCGGTGGCGCCCACTTTGGGAATCACTGGTCTAGATTAACTACATTAAAAAATACGACATGCCAATATAAGAACAAAAAAACACCCGGACTGTAATGCATGTAAGAATATTGTTTGACAACGTTTCATTGAAAGTCGAAAAATACGACATGCCAATATAAGAACAAAAAAACACCCGGACTGTAATGCATGTAAGAATACGTTTCATTGAAAGTCGAAAAATACGACATGCCAATATAAGAACAAAAAAACACCCGGACTGTAATGCATGTAAGAATACGTTTCATTGAAAGTCGAAAAATACGACATGCCAATATAAGAACAAAAAAACACCCGGACTGCGGCAAGAATAAAATGTGCATGGTGTAGTAATTATTCCTGCGCTTGATTTCAATGATCTCGTTACCTCTTGCAGGTAATTTAACACGTTCGCTGCCGCCGCAATTGGGATTGCATTTACGCAAGTATAAAGTCGGACGCACTAGCGCGTCGGTGGCAGCGAACAATAATTGTATAAAATTTCTTATAATTTTACATTTTCTTAGGATAATGGATAAAAGTATGGAAATACTTTAATTAAAATCAAAACAGATCTTGAAGTGTCCTCCATTTACCATTATGCATGCTCGAGACTGCCGTATTAAAGAACCTCGCACACTCTAACATTTGTTCTGCAGTAGCCGATATACCATTTTTCCGTTATCTAATAAAATTAAATTAGGCTGATGGTAAAGGAATTACATTTCGCATCTCAATGTACGGCGGAACATTTACCTAACACACTGTAAATAATGTCAATTTATATATTTCCGTTTCTCGAATGAAGAGAAATAAAAATATGCAAATTAGCCTTAAAACATCGTAAACAGTTTATAGAATATTGTTTCAAATCTGTACCTGACTATCAAAAGGTCGGATGTCCACTTTTTAAGTAAATAAAGTTATTGACATTTTAGGTTATGTTTATGTTAATTCGTTAATATTCAACCCTTTTTACACATTGAGTGCACAACGAGCCAAATATTTTTATATGCTTCAATAACTTGCGTGTAATTGAGATTTAACCCTTTCGGTACGGGTATATCTGGCAATATCATACCCGACGGACGTAAAAAATGTCCATTTTTCAAACATCGATTTCTAGTGTTGGATTTTGCTCCGAAACTAAAAACATCTGCAGCTTCAATGATGAGCGTTATTCGGATATAAAAACAAGTAAATACATCAGAACGCTTATTGATGCTACCCGGCTGTCGCAGAAGTTACATTAACACGCTTTTTGATGTGACCCGTCCTGAAAGGGTTAAGGTTTGTTGTACATGGCCTCATTGGAAAAATTATGGAAGACACAAACCCTGTCTCGAGCGGTCAGAATCTCTACGGTCCGTAAGAGTCGTGGAGTGCTTCTCAAGGCTCTCAACATGTTGATACAGGGGTTGACACAGCTGCTGCAGGTTAAAGAAACATTGGCATGAAGCAGATGTCATGGCCCCATTGATATTAAACCCACCTAACTTGTTTTTACCCCTAACCGTCTTACTCGTGTATTTTATTGACTTATGTATAATTGACATTAAATAAATATTATGAGGATTGTTGAATATTGGGGCTGGGGTTGCGTTTTGCAACGTACGCACGTACGCACAGGATCGCTGATCAGCCCGAAACATGACAGGTTGTTCGGTGGCCGTATCCGCGACTGACTGTTGCACCATTGTCTTTAAAATAACAATCAAGTAGGCATGAAAACCATTCCTATTAAACAAAATTTGTTATGTTATTTGCACTGAAACAACAAAGGATATTGACAGAGCAAAGTGTTTCAACCAATGTTTATTTTTCGGTTAACTTGGGTTTAAGTTTGCAACGAACGAACAGTATGATACGTCTTTATGTACGTGAAATGTTACAAAACCAGTCGTCTTGCTGAAGAGTCATACCAGAACCCACTTGCAAAGAGAAGGCAACCAGATAAAAAGGTACCTAACATGTAAAGATATGGATGTCTAAACCAGCTTTTCTCAAAGTGGGCCATATGGCCTCCCAGAGGGACATGGTGTGTTTCTTAGGGGCTTCATTTTTCATTGTAATGATTTTTTGTTTTTTAAACCGTTTGATTCTTCTCTTATCAATTATTTAACAATTGTAAAACCCTCATTTGTGTTCCAAGAATTGGATGATAGGATAGGGACCACCCGCCGCCCTGAGTTTCCACTTACACCTGATGAAGAAAACTCTGTTTGAGTAAAGAAATTTCTTCATTAAATCACGGAAGTTTCAAAAGTTGCCAGACTACCAATAAATAGGGTTGCTGGGTTAAGTTAAAGTGGAAACAAAGGGTGGTGGGTGGGCTCTATCCTACTTTCCAACCCTTTAAACACGCCCCAAAGTTTCTATAAACAAATTCTTTTGTCGAAGCAACGATAAACCGTTTGATTCTTCTCCTATCAATTATTTAACAATTTTAAAAGCCTCGATTGTGTTCCAAGAATTTTAAGGTAGGATAGGGCCTACGCTCGATGAAGTTAAAGTGGAAATGAAAGGAGGTGAGTGGGCCCTATCCCATTCTCCAATTCGTTGAACACGCCTCAGAGTTTCCATTAACAAATTAATTTGTCGAGGAAACAAAATATAAAAAATGGTTCGGTACCTCTTTAAAGAATTAATTAATAATTGCAAAACCCTCATTTGTGTTCCAAGAATTGGATGATGGGATAGGCCCCACCTGCCGCCCTGAGTTTCCACTTCCACCTGACCAAGAAAACTCTGAGTAAAGAAATTTCATCGCTGACCACTGGAGTTTCAAAAGTTGCAAGACTACCAATAAATAGGGTTGCTGGGTTAAGTTAAACTGGAAACAAAGGGTGGTGGGTGGGCCCTATCCTACTTTCCAACCCTGGGTGGTGAGTGGGCCCTATCCTACTTTCCAACACGCCCCAAAGTTTCTATAAACTAATTCTTTTGTCGAAGCAACAATAAACCCTTTGATTCTTCTCTTATCAATTATTTGACAATTGTAAAACCCTCGTTTGTGTTCCAAAAATTATATGATATGAAGGGCCTACCCGCTGTCCTGAGTTTCCATTTGCATCTAATGAATAAAACTCTGTTTGAGTAAAGATATTTCTTCGTTAAATTATAGGAGTTTCAAAAGTTGCAAGACTACCAATAAATAGGGTTGCTGGGTTCAGTTAAAGGGGAAACAAAGGGTGGTGGGTGGTCCCTATCATACTTTCCAACCCGTTAAACACGCCGCAAAGTTTCTACAAACAAATTCTTGTGTTGAAGCAATGATAAATCGTTTGATTCTTCTCTTATCAATTATTTGACAATTGTAAAACCCTCGTTTGTGTTCCAAGAATTGGAGGATAGAATAAGGCCCGCCCACCCCCTTCGTTTCTACTTAAATCTAACCAAGAAAACAGTGTTTAATTCAAGAAATTGCTTTGTAAAATCACTGAAGTTTGAAATGTTGCAAAACCACCAATAAAGAGGGCTTCTGGGTTCAGTTAAAGTGCAAATGAAGGGCGGTGGGTGGGCCCCTATCCTACTCTCCCACCTGTTAAACAGGCCCCAAAGTTTCTACAAACAAATTATTTTGTCGAAGCAATGATAAACCATTTGATTTTTCTCTTATCAATTATTTAACAATTGTAAAACCCTCGTTTGTGTTCGAAAAATTGGAGGATAGGATAAGGGCCCGCCCACCCCCTCGTTTCCACTTAAACTTAACCTACAAAACTAGGTTTGATTAAAGACATTTCTTCGTCAAATCACTGAGTTTTAAAACTTGCAGTCAACAATAAAGAGGGTTTCTGCGTTAAATTAAAGTGAAAATGAAGGGTGGTGGGTGAGCCCACACGAAGTTTGGTTATCTGTTTATTGACTACCCCAGTTAAAGTACTTGTTCTCAGTTTGAGCTTGCTCAGATACCACCGTGGACAAAAAAAATGACAACCCTAATTTGCCATGTGTCTATTATTTCTTATTTTTTAGTGTTGTGAATTTGACTTATGTAACCTTAATATTTGACAGTGACAGTAATAATTAGCAATACAGTAAATCTGAACGCGGTATACTTTCGTTCTTCCATTATAGGATGATTGAAACATTTCTTCATCTGAAAATATCACTTTACTCCAAAAGTCTTCTTGCCTCGGAAGGTGTTCCAGTGTAAAACCAATTCTGCTGTCCTTATTAATTTGAGTCAATAGAGGTTTTCTGGCTGGGGCATGACAAGATAACGCACTTAACTTTATACGTCTGCAAGCTGTTCGGGAACTTCCAGGAAAATTAGTTATGAATGCATTTGTAGCATTTTCAAACGGATTTTCTATTAAATAGTTTATAATAGCATCATCTTCCTCATTATTTGAAACTTTTGGGCGGCCCGAACCTTTAATCCGCTCCAATCGCCTTTCATTCCTCCACATTTTTGAAATTCTTTGCACTGTACGTCTATTTACAATAAATTCAGCTACTACATCATTGATATATTTGCCACATTTGACCTGCATAGCAATTTGTGCTTTCTGTGTGTTACATATTTAATTGTTCATATATCTATATGATTAACACATATTTGACAAGATTGACATTTGCCGGTTTGTCAAATGAAAAGTCATATTTACATTAATAAAATTAGGGGTGTCATTTTTTTTGTCCACAGTGGTATGTTACTGATACAAGTGTGCTAACTGGATAGTCTGCAAAATTTTCAAAATCAAATTTCGTCCAGTTGGATTGAGAATCGACTACTGTGCACCGGCACCCCTAGGCAACTGCCTGCATTGCCTCATGGATAATCCGGCCCTGTTAACATGTGTGAACATTCTCTACCAACAGAAATAAATAAATTATTATCATGTGGCAGAAGCAATTTGCAAAAACTTCCACTGTAGTCTCTTCAATACTGATGAATGCGAACGAACATAAAGAGACCTAATGCACGATGCATAATCCTAATATGGTCATTCTGATGGTGTACAAGGTGTGTCTGGAAAGTAATGCAATTTTGTTTCATGCTGGTGCTTAAAATGGCTACAGAGCATTCTGAGCGGTTAGGTTAGGTGGGGAGAACTGCAGCGGCGGCTCGTGGGTTTCCGTAGGTGAGGCAAAGACAAAGATGCCGCTCGTGTTGCACTGCTTTAATAGAGGAAGCAAATATTCCGTTGCTTTTTCGGTCAAATTTTCTTCCGTTGCCTCACTGCCGAACGTCCACGAGCTGCCGCTGGAGAACTGTCAGCTTCAAAGCGATGCCTTCGCCAGTATCCACGCATCCCCGTTTAGTGTCTGTCTCACGAAACGTGATGCAATCATCACTCTAGCAGTGACGGTTCGCGGGTTTTTTTTATTCTCTGAAACCGACCCTACCTATCTGTGTCGCCACCCTTGCTATCTTGGCTGTACCAGAAAAAACCCGGCGACAGTCACTGCATTCGAGCCAAGTCGATGTGGTGGAAAGATTGCGATAAAGGGTCTTCTGAGTGAGAAGGCTTTAAGGGGGGGTAATTGGGTAGTTACCCCCCCCCCCCCAAGAATTTTTCGCTTATCAATTTTTATTGTTAAAAATAACAAATAATATAACCGGTAAATTTTTAATGATAGGGAGATTTCACGAAACAGGTGTATGAGAGCGGAAGCACCAGTTTATTTATTTATCTTTTTTTTAATTACCCCTCCCTAGACTAGTTGGCTGGAAACGCCCTTGTCTGCGTACCAGGTGAAGCACAACTTGTCAACGCTGCCCCAATCCCCCGGACATGCCACCTTCTCTTCCGGAGGTTCAAGACCGTTTTGGGTCGATTGAAGTCTTTCAAGATGCCGTGACGAGGGCCCTTGGCGAGGTCCACTTTGAAGACGCGTACCATTCATGTCACTGGAAAAAGTGTGTGGATGTCCACGTGAACTATTTCAAAGAATATTAAACGTTTGCAACAAAGAATATTTAAACGTTTATCTTCAATAAATGTATTGAATTAAAACAAATTGCATTCATTTCCGGACACACCTCGTATAGAGAGTGTGAAGGGTGTGCATGCTGGAAACCGAGAAAGACAACGCAATGCATTATTGCAAATTTGATTGATTTTCCTTATTAAATCTAACCGCTATAAAGAAATGAAAGGAAACAAGTACAAAATATTATCTGATATTAAACCATGCTGCGTGACAGAATATTTTAACACGTTGACTGCCAACTACGAGAATATTCGCACCTTCCAGCCATTTTTGCCTTAAGAAAAACAATAAAACTGAAGAATTGTTGTTTTTCAAATATTCTAGTTTGGCGTTAATAATTCAGCCAGTGGCGGCTAGTGGAACATTTTTGTAGTAAAGCCACTTAGCATACAGTACGTTGAAAAAATGCATTAGATTTTTTTCTACTTGTTACCCTAGTAGCACAAAATATTTCTTACATATTGAAGAACATATATTTCTGTGATATTGATTATGACAGATTTTTATATGTTTCAGCAATATTTGTATAAAATGTTAAGGAAATATCATGATATATCAGGTTGTGGTGTGGATCCCAAAAGCATATACAGTATTACCGAGCACTCGAGATGTGTGGGGGTAAAGTTTGCGCAGAGTGAGAAAGTATTGAGAGAACGCGATAACAAATCTCCAGAGCTAAATGACAATACGTCACGAGTGCTTGGTACAACTCTACTTACGGTCAAATATCACAATTTGAAGCTTGTACATAAGTTATACACTGGTTGAGTGAATAGACTGGAATATAAAACGAAATAGCCACTAGCAAAGACATCTGTGTGCAAAACTGTTCAAACGGTGGCAGAATTGACAGAGACAGTTCAGTGTTGCCTTTTTCTGTCATCCAAATATTTCTTTGGATATATTTATAAAATATTACTTACTAAATATATGGATTGAAATATATAGAACATGTTTATAAAATAATTTTATTTCAATATTTCCATAGACATATTATATAAATATTTACTTTGGCCTTTTAATATTTCCGAAACATAAAAATGTAAAATCAATATTTGGAAAATATTTCCGACACATATTGTGCTACTAGGGTAAACTTACGGAGGTATTATTTTAACATTTAAAATGACGAATTATATATTTATATTTATTTGTTTACGGTTACACCTTTTGCAAACATTAAAAACATGATAAATGAAAAAGGAAAATTAAAACTAAAATTAAGACTATAGTAGAAATTAAATTAGTGTCTTTCCATTTAATTAAAAATTCTTGCTGTGCTCGAAACCAGAGGTAGTGCTCCTTGGCTCTATATGACGAGTCGCCCTTGCATTCAGCCATTAATGGTTATGTATTTGGCGATAGTGCATAGTGCTATAGAATCCTAAAGTTTAATGTCGGATGTAATCAAATATCGGTTCTAAAGTTAAGGCACATTTTCTGTAATCCAAGGTCACTGAAGACTAAAATACTTATAAATTATACGTTAAATAAAACAAATCTTTCTCTTTAATGCAGTTCGCAAAGTCAGGGCGGTCAACCCGTTAAGTATAAGCCCTAACAACAAATTTCAATTCATGTTTATTGATGTTTTACATGTATAATAATAATAATAAATGTAAATGTAGTTTTTTTTTTTTTTTAATCCCCATGTATTTTGCAATCTGTCGTATTTACAATTGGAGACATTCAGCAAATTTTTTGGCAGGTTAAGTAAGGCCGTGCGAAGATGATCATCCATTAACAATTTCTTCTACTTTTCCACACTGATTTCTTGGCACTATAACGTCGCTTCTGCTTTATTATCAATTTACTATTGATAACAAATTGTTACGAGTTCTTTTCTCGTTTCCTTAATTTACTTGTGTGTGAAAAACTGGATACCACTGGAGAGACAAGTGAAACACAATGTTGGTGCACAACTTGATTTATTCCACTGTCGCAACGACCGTGTAACAATACTAAAACTTATTAATATTGTTGTAAGGAACAACTACGAACTTCTTATTTCAAGGTTTTTTTACAAGACTGGCCTGTGGTATTCTTCATCTGAAGAACAACCCCACTCTTTTTGATAAAAGGCCGTCCAATTTATTGTTAGGGGCATGCATAACGTGGGGAACAAGGTCTAATTGTTGCAGTGCAAAATATTGACTCCGTGATAATGATTTTGAAGAAATTCGGGCTAAGCTTTAATGATGCAATTGAAAAGTGACATATATTGAGTTTCAAATGAATTAATTATTTAACTGATTAAGGTTGGCGGCACTTATTTCGTGATATATTTTTAATTAAATAAAACACACTTTTACTTAAGTTATTTAATAGTGACTGCAGTTTCGATCAAACAATGATCATGACTTTTAGTTTGATAATGATCATTGTTCGATCGAAACTGCAGTCACTATTAAATAAACAGTGTGATATTAACTAAGTAAAAGTGTGTTTTAATTAATTAATTATTTGCCGTTTCCAATGTTATCTGTGCGACAGATTATCTATAATGCTAGAGGTAATGAAATGTTGAAGGGAAATATTTGTTATGAAAATATTTACTCCGCACAATGAAGTTGTCAATGTGATGTAATAGTAATTACTTACGATAAACAAGTAATATAATACTTAAAGAGAAAAACAACTAATGCTAAATTAAAATATAAAATAATAGAGTTTAAAATATATAACTAATTATAATAATAATGGTTATTATTATTACTAGGTAAGGGATATGTGTGTACATGTATATGGTTTGATCAATGGATCTTTGCGTGTGCGTCATTACCGAAAATCTAGTTTTCTCGCCTTGGGTGACATACGTTCACACATGATTGCATCTAATTCAACTTACCGTAGAGAAAGTAAACGCATGAAAATGTTGTCGGAGCTAAGTTCAGTTATCTGTGACGTGCACGCAAAGATCCATTGATCAAAGTTTATATAGAAATATGAAGGTTGAGTTTATAAGTTTTGAGTTGCTATACGAGGTTATGCCAAATAAGGATTTGTTTTGTTTTGGTTATTATTATTACTATTAAATGTTAGTATCTGTGTATTAGGTCCAACGAGTCTATACGCTTTAGTTGCCTGACATTATTGTTGGTCAGTAGCTCTACTGCACGTTGGTTTGAATCTTGTCTTAGCCGTATCTTATACTTATTGCTTTTCGGTTTTATTTCCTGTTTAACTGAGGGAATACTTGATTCATGTAAATACATGTGTTTATTTATCGTTTAGTATGTATCAGATGAACATCTTTTAAATTCCTAAATTTCCTCCCGTAATGATCAATTTCAGTCTTTAAAACTCACCCCACAAGATCTATTCCAACTGTCAAAATTGTTTATAGCTCGACATCATTACAATAATGAACTGGATCATAACATTAATGTGTAACATGTAATGCATATAATAATAATGATAATAATAAACATCTCATAGCTTCGAGAGAAAGTATAGATCACTAATGCCATCATACATGCCAAATATGTATTTTTTTTTTTTGTTCCAAACTCATTGTTCGTTTACATAATTACTGATTATTCCATTATACTGTGTAATTCTTGGCTGAAGGACTCCGCTCGATGGCCATTGTATTTTTTATTTTATTATGTATTAATAATAATATACTTTATTAATGTCCACGGGCACACAAGTCAAAGATACATTCTTCACTTAGTATCTAACAAATATTCATTGATGGAATATGCAAAACGGTTAATGAAATTTTGGAATGGAATGCCGTACACCCAGATTTCATTATGAGGATGACTCCAGCGGTAATAGAGGTAGCAGGTTGTTGACTCGTTCACTCGGTGAGTCAAATTCTATTAACCGATCAATCTCTACTTCTGTTACTTGTAATAGTTGATCATAAACAGGTTGTTACAACCGTTCTCATGTTACTAGTAACAGTCGCAACCATTCTCATGATTAATAACTAAAATTATGGGCCGCCTACTTAAATGAATCGACCTTCTGAAGCAAGCTCGCACGCAGTTACACAAAATAACACGGCTGAAGGATCTCATGATTGACAGCCTAATGAATTGATTGTTTTCCATCGTTTTGCTAGTTTTAATGCTACATATTTATTTTATCCACTGGAGTTTTTAATGGCATTCCAAATGTGTGTGGACTCGAGTATTCTATGTCCTAATGAATATAATTACTAGTGTGAATTGATTGTAGACAGTTTTCCATCGTTTTTACGCTACATACGTATTCTATCCACACTACTTATTTATTTTATCCACTGGTGTTTTTAACAGTATTCCAAATGTGTACGGACTCGAGTGTTCTATAGGCTAATGAATTCAATTGCTAGTGTGAATTGATCGTAGACAGTTTTCCATCGTTTTTATGCTACATACGTATTCTATCCACGCTACTTATTTATTTTATCCACTGGTGTTTTTAACAGTATTCCAAACGTGTACGGACTCGAGTGTTCTATAAGCTAATGAATTCAATTACTAGTGTGAATTGATTGTAACCACTTTATATGCTACATATGTACTTTGATAACTGGATTATGGTGTTTTTAATAGTATTCCAAATGTGTATGCACTCGAGTGTTCTAAAAATTCCACATTTTTTTGCATCGGCCTTGAATACAACCTTTCTCAAATTATTGGAAAATCACCAAGTATTACGCAACACCCTGATCCAGACTAAATAGTCTTTGTTGCGGCTGTAAATTGGGGTAAACGCGTATGTTTCATGAGGGCGTCGCCATTGATTTTTGGGCGAGAGTGAGGTTAGTTTCACGCGAATTTTAGGATTTTTAATAGATGCATTCGATTGAAACAGATCACCCGACTCATTTAAAAGAGGTCAGCCCTAATAAAACGCATGCGTTATAATTTGCTTCTAATAAAATTACATTTTTTTGCAGTTTATATTTTAAGGTTAAAAAATGTTTTCGCCTTTAATTGCCCCGGAAAACCGTAAAACCGCGCGTTTACGATAATCCGGAAAGTGTAAAATGCGGCCGAGCCAATGTCGCCGGTGATATTCGCGTTTTTCAGCTTTTAACGCGTTAATTTCATTACGAAAAATGCATAAATTCGTATTTGGCGGTGGAATGTAAAGTGGCGCCGCCAGCGGGTTAAAACGCACCGAGACCTTGGCGAACCGATCCGGGCATTACGGCTTGCGTACGTCTACGTGAAGTGAATATTGTGTGTTGTCAGCGTCCTCCATAGCCGAGGGAGTATCTTCGTTTAGCAGTTGAGGATCTCCTGGGGCCGAAAGGTGAGTGCCGGCGGTGTGTGCGTCGTGTGCGAGTGATAAGGGCCGGCCGAGTCCGATCCAGACGGATTTCTCGTATCTTTTCGCGGGTCGCGGGTGTTTTAGGGTAGGGAGCTTCGTCGCTCTGGTGTAGAAATTGTGGAAGGGGTGCTCGTAGTGTATTCTGGTAGGATATATTCATCCCCACAATCTTCCTAAAACCACCACCACTTCCCTTCCACCACGTTAACTCGACGTCATCGCCATAGATACGCCTTTACGCCTTAGCGCTGCGTTTTATTTTTAATACCCCCAAGGTCAGTCACCTAACGGGACCCACTCGGAACGCACGGCATTTTTCCGCGGTGGAAACCGTTCGCCATTCGACATTTTAGCAGATGTTCGCACGGAATTGAGAACCTCTACCCTTCCGCCGCGCGGTGGAAACGGGACGGGGGCCTATTTGCACAACCCGCCAGCAGCTGGCCGAGTTTGTTCACCTTTTTCGACGTAATGTACGGGTGCAGGCAAACAAATGCGCTAGGAGGGCCCCGTTCGTTCAGCTGAAACCACAAAATATCCGCACAAAAAGCCATCGGGCGACGAGACAAAGGTCGACGCCGACGTAATTAAAGTGAGCGAATTTAATTCCGCCGAGGAAAAATTACACGGGGAATGAATCACACGATTCGGAGTAAAACGAAAATACGCAAATCGCTAATTCGTTTTGTATTGGAACTGAATTTAATTGTTGGAATCTTGGAGTGACCTAAAACAATAATCTCAGTTGCACATGCATAAATATACAAAACCTGCACGGTGGAAGTATTGCGTTGGTCTTCATTGCGGAAATACAAAAATCCTTTAAATTTTGCGCCTACTAATCTGTTAATAACCACTTCTGCAACTATCTTTAATTATCATGGTCTTTCCCAATCCCAGCTAATACCTCCATTGGGTTCCGAGGTGACGCATAACGAGGATGGTTGCGACCGTTGCTACGTGGTAATCCACAATTAAACAACTGAAAAATTCGCCATGTTTTAATTTTAACCACAACCCAGTTGTTAAAATTCAGTTTGATCCGAAAGGAGTTTATATCTCGGGTTGCTTGCATCCTAGATACGTCGAAGATTTGAGCGTTTTCCGTTAAAACCTTTAATGGCATTTCTCTTGTAACTGTTAGCAATAGCTTAGCGTGTAAAAATTTTTGATGTTGGCAATTCGCCGAAAACATAGAAACAACTCTTAAATTATTTTGTAATTCTCTTTTTTTCTCTCTATCTTCTTCTTGCATATGTATTTATGTGTACAGTTTGTAAAAATGGTGTTACCGTATATAAATAAATAAATTACAGAAAGGTGATTTTAGTTATGCACAGCATTACAATACGCTACAGTACTGACGATGTATGGTCTAAACAAATAAATGACTTGATTGAATTGATATTAAATTAAAATAGAATGCAGAAGGTAACTATAACAACGTAAATATAAACTTTACACGGAACAACATTCACTTGTTATAGAAGGTAACTGTAACAACGTAAACATAAACTTTACACGGAAGAACATTCACTTGTTGTAGAAGATAACTATAACAACGTAAATATAAACCTTATAAAATCACTGTCAGTGTCAGTCTTGATTTAATGATATTAAATTTATCTTCATGCATATCTTCAGGATCCGATTGAAATTAAATTGTTTGTTTAGTTCTCTTTTAAGATTTGCCGAAGGAGCTGATTTTCTTTAATATAAAACAAAATCCTCGCTTGGAGACCTTGGGCGTTTGTATTTTAATATTTGTGTGCGCGAATGTAAGTTATGCTCGTTAACGTCCTCCAAAATGAATGCATTTCATCATCCTCAGCATTTAAGCGAAACCTAGTGTTAAATCATGACGTAATGCTAATCCGAGACACTGCAGCTTGTAATGAACATGCAATTTTTTTTTTTTTTGCTTTTCAAATTAGACTCGATTGGGATTGTATTTGGTTGCACTTGCACTTTTGCTGTTTCAATATAGACTAGAGTTTGGTTTCCGAACTTTTACGATTACTAGTTTTCCCAAAGCGCCCTTGACCAAATTTTGAAAATTGAAATTGAAAATGTCGGTTGTTATAACTAAAAATTATAATTTTAATGTATTGTAAACAAGTGTGTTATCATTTCATTAATCAAAATGTTTTACCAGAAATTAATAAAATGTATCTTCATTCTATTATTCTACATTTATTGTAATTTCTACCCTCTTCTCCTTCTTCTATTCCTGTCAGTGACGGTTCGCGGGTTTTTTTCTGGTACGGCCGAGGAACAAGACGTGGTAATACAGATAGGTGCGGTCACGTAGTCAGCCGTCACTGCAACTGACCCTACCTATCTGTATTACCACCTCTGCTACCTCGGCCGTACCAGAAAAAACCCCACGAACCGTCACTGATTCCTGTATTCTGGTTTCCTATTCGTGCCCCATAACAAATATATTTTCCAAGCCCTCGTCCGCCACATTTTGCACGTTTTCAAAAAAGCTTCGTTTCTTGCGACTTCATTCTCTCCATGCGATCTATGATTCCTCTTCTAGCAAACACATTTCTCTGTTATAATTCTTTATTTTGTAATTTCTTAAAGTCTATTTGGCTAAATTATTAATTAAACATCCAGTTTCCTTTATGTATTCTTCTCAGTCCTTTTTGTTTCTGGAATTTCAATAATTTCTATTTGGTATTTAATCATTTCGTCCACCAATTCTCAACCCGTAATGCTTCGTACGTTCCATGTACAGTATTACCGAGCACTCGAGGCGTGTGCGGGTAAAGTTGGCGCAGAGTGAGAAAGTATTCGGAGAGCGTGACAACAAATCACCGGAGCCAATTGAATTTAAGATGGTCGCGGCGCAACACGCCTCGAGTGCTCTGTGCAACACTAACCTCTTTTTCGGTTTATGTTGCTGTTCTCTTCTCGTCGTGCCCTTGTTCTTTGCTTCGGTCATCATCGTATCATTTGTGATCTTAATTTTTTGAGCTCAGTTTTCATTGCCTAATCCTTTTTTTTCTGATGATTCCATAGATAGTTTTATATGTATACAAATGATAGTAAGGTAAGCCACAGAATTTTAGAAACATAGCGGTCATGTCTGAGATTAATTCATTTTTTTAAATCTAACTCTAGTCTCATGACGTATTGATATGCGACATATCTCATTTAGATTTTTTTTTAAACC
Organism: Ocypus olens; assembly: GCA_910593695.2. Lineage (NCBI taxonomy): Eukaryota > Metazoa > Arthropoda > Insecta > Coleoptera > Staphylinidae > Ocypus > Ocypus olens. Next base: position 5,229,235 of record OU343062.1, on the reverse strand, counting down.
TTAAAAAATATTTCAAAAAAACTCTCCGTCTCCTTTTTTTGAATTTTTTAGTTTAACCCCTAAATTTTTACCAACCCCTTCGATCAAAAATGGTTAATTTCCACAACTGAAGGCCAATCGCTTTGATTTTTTTCAACAAAGACTCTCCTCTCCCTTCTGCCTACCTCTACCAAATTTCACCGCCGTACGTCGACCGGTTTCGGAGTAATTCTGGTTACCGTGGCGGAACGTAAAAATCACCCCCGGGGGGCGGAGGCAAATTTTTTTGAAATTTTTCCGGCACGGTCCGATGCACCCTCGAGAGCTCTACAGATCCCTCCTGGTGCCGCCTCTCTGACTCTACCCCACCACCCCCCGGAAATAAAAAAACCCAAAAAAAAGAAAGTGTTAAAACTCAAAAACGTACGGTCCGATTTCTTTCTAATTTTTTCCAGATACTCCCCTCGGCGAGCGGAACATGTCTGCCAATTTTAACAAAAATCGTTAGAGCCGTTTTGGAGCAACGGCCTCATATATGAAATTTCAGGGGTTCGCCGAAACGCCGCCACTGACTTTATTTTTGCTCTTGAAGGATCCGTCGGTGGCGGGATCTCTTCACAAAACATCCGCCCATATTTCTTATATCGGCACACTTTTTGATTTGTTGCCCCCTTAACAAGATATGATTTTTCAAAAAAGTGACAATTTTTTTTTTAAGTTTCCACTCTGAGGTTTCTTTCGCGGACGTATTTTTTTCTATGTAAATCCAAGAGCTCAAACTCGTCCCCCTCCTGCGCATCCCTACCAAATTTCACCGCCGTACGTCGACCGGTTTCGGAGTAATTCGGGTTACCGTGGCGGAACGTAAAAATCACCCCCGGGAGGCGGAGGCAAATTTTTTGGAAGTTTTTCCGGCACGATCCGATGCACCCCCGAGAGCTCTATCAATCCCTCCTGGTGTCGCCCATCTGACTCCACCCCACCGCCCCCCGCAAATAAAAAAAAAACAAAAAAAAAGAAAGTGTTAAAACTCAAAACCGTACGGTCCGATTTCTTTCTAATTTTTTCCAGATACTCCCCTCGGCGAGCGGAATATCCCCGCCAATTTTAACAAAAATCGTTGGAGCCGTTTTGGAGCAGCGGCCTCATACATGAAATTTCAAGGTTTCGCCGCCACTGACTTTATTTTTGCTCTTGAAGGATCCGTCGGTAGCGGGATCTCTTCACAAAACATCGGCCCATCTTTCTTATACCGGCACACTTTTTGATTTCTTGCCCCCTTAACGAGATATGATTTTTCAAAAAAGTGACAAAAAATTTGTTCTAAAGTTTCCACTCTCTCTGAGGTTTCTTTCGCGGACGTATTTTTTTCTATGTAAATCCAAGAGCTCAAACTCGTCCCCCTCCTGCGCATCCCTACCAAATTTCACCGCCGTACGTCGACCGGTTTCGGAGTAATTCGGTTTACCGTGGCGAAACGTAAAAATCACCCCCGGGGGGCGGAGGCAAATTTTTTGGAAATTTTTCCGGCACGGTCTGACGCACCCCCGAGAGCTCTATCGATCCCTCCTGGTGCCGCCCCTCTGACTCCACCCCACCACCCCCCGGAAATAAAAAAAAACCAAAAAAAGAAAGTGTTAAAACTCAAAAACGCACGGTCCCATTTCTTTCTAATTTTTTCCAGATACTCCCCTCGGCGAGCGGAACATCCACGCCAATTTTAACAAAAATCGTTAGAGCCGTTTTGGAGCAACGGCCTCATATACGAAATTTCAGGGGTTCGCCGAAACGCCGCCACTGACTTCATTTTTGCACTTGCAGGATCCGTCGATGGCGGGATCTCTTCACAAAACATCCGCCCATATTTCTTATATCGGCATACTTTTTGATTTGTTGCCCCGTTAACAAGATATGATTTTTCAAAAAAGTGACAAAAAATTTGTTCTAAAGTTTCCACTCTCTCTGAGGTTTCTTTCGCGGACGTATTTTTTTCTATGTAAATCCAAGAGCTCAAACTCGTCCCCCTCCTGCGCATCCCTACCAAATTTCACCGCCATACGTCGACCGGTTTCGGAGTAATTCAGGTTACCGTGGCGGAACGTAAAAATCACCCCCCGGGGGGCGGAGGCGAATTTTTTGGAAATTTTTCCGGCACGGTCCGACGCACCCCCGAGAGCTCTACCGATCCCTCCTGGTGCCGCCTCTCTGACTCCACCCCACCACCCCTGGAAATAAAAAAAACCCAAAAAAAGAAAGTGTTAAAACTCAAAAACATACCGTCCGATTTCTTTCTAATTTTTTCCAGATACTCCCCTCGGCGAGCGGAACATCCCCGCCAATTTTAACAAAAATCGTTAGAGCCGTTTTGGAGCAACGGCCTCATATACGAAATTTCAGGGGTTCGCCGAAACGCCGCCACTGACTTCATTTTTGCTCTTGAAGGATCCGTCGGTGGCGGGATCCCCTCACAAAACATCCGCCCATATTTCTTATATCGGCACACTTTTTGATTTCTTGCTCCCTTAACAAGATATGATTTTTCAAAAAAGTGACAAAAGAAATTCGACTCTGAGGTTTCTTTCGCGGACGTATTTTGTTCTATTTAAATCCAAGAGCTCAAACTTCTTGGATGAAAAGAGGGTGTAGTGTGCTTTGATTTGTTATTTTTTTCAAATATTTTAAAGCACTTCCTACCCTTCCAGAGCCGTCATTTGACCCCGGCCTGTGGGTCTGTGTGCCTGTGCGCGCTGTATCTCAAAAACTAATAGAGCAATTGTTATGAAACTTTGAACATACGTCTTATTTGATAATCCGAAGAACTAAAAAGCTTTTGGTAAAATTTTGAACACCGGAAGTGGGTGTTTACCTTAACTGTTTTTTGTTTTTTGCCGATATTTTCTTAAATATGAAGAATATCACAAAAACATTTAAACAAACATTGAAGACAACAAATAAATGAACATCTTTTATTAGAAAATATTTTTCATAAAATCATTTTTATTCGAGAAAAAAAAATTATTTTGTTTTTTATATATTTAGTTTATAATTATGAAACGATAATAGTTACAGCAAATTTATGTTAATAATAATTGTAGAGAATGCGAAAATTAACAATTTATAAAGAATAACTTTTTTTCGAAATCTCTTTGGTTTTTGAGTAAACTTAATTTTAGGATTTGAAGTATAATTTTTCCGTCTTTCATAATTTTGACGTTTTAAACGTCAGTTTTATCCGAGTCTACGAAATGCTCGATGTACATTTAAAATATGATTTAAATTGAAAATAAACCATGAAAGCGTTAATATAAATGATACAATGAAGTCGGAGAAAGTAACATGATGGCCACATCACCATTTTTCTATTTAAATCGAAGAGTTGAAACTTTTAAAATAGCAAATAGCCTTGAGCTGTAATTTTTTCAAAATTTTTTAAACACCCCTCCGGAATCGTGGCGAATTTTTAAACGACGAAAAAACGCGACGGAGGAGAAGTTTTTTGGCGGCCGAGAAGGAGCGTGGCGGCAATTTCTTTTAGACTTTAAAAAATGTTTCAAAGAGACTCTCTGTCTTCTTTTTTTAATTTTTGAGTTTTTCCCCAAAAATTTTACCACCCCGTCGGTGACAATTTTCAAATGCAAAAAATGACATTTTCTAACTGCCAAAAACGATCATTTCAACTGTCAAAAATGATAATTTTCGAGTGTCATAAATGACAATTTTCAAGTTTTAAAAATGACCATTCTCAACTGCCAAAAACGACAATTTTCAAGTGCCAAAAATGACAATGTTTAACTGCCAAAAATGCCCATTTTCAAGTGTCAAAAAACAGTTTTCAATTGTCAAAAATTAACATTTTCAACTGTGCAAAATAAGCATTTTCATGTGCAAAAAAATTCAAAATTCACAATTTTCAAGCCTCAAAAATGGCATTTTCCAAGTGTCAAAAACGATAGTTGTCAACTGTCAAAAATTCTCATTTTTTAGTGCCATAAATGACAATTTTCAAGGTTCAAAAATGACTATTTTTCAGCTGTTAAAAAAGACAATTTTCAAGTGTCAAAAATGACAATTTTCATGCCGAAAAAGACATTTTCAAAAGACCAAACTTGACAATCATTAAGTGCCAAAATTGACGACATTTTCCAACTGCCAAAAATTATCATTTTTGAATGCCATAAATGGTTAAAATATTACCATTGTCAACTGCTAAGCACGACAATTTTCAGGTGCCAAAAATGAGAATTTTTAAATACCAAATGTCACAATTTTTAATTGCTAAAAAGGGCAATTACCGACAGTCTAAAATGAACGTTTTTAGGTGTCAAAAAGGCAATTTTTAACTGTACAAACCGACCATTTTCAAATGCCGAAAAATACCAAAATTGACAATTTTCAAGTGCAAATAATGACATTTTCCAACTGTCTAAAACGATCATTTCAACTTTCAAAAATTATCATTTTCGAGTGCCATAAATTCAAATTTTTAAGTTTCAAAAACGACCATTTTTAACTATGCAAAATAACCATTTTCATGTGCAAAAAAGTCAAAATTCACAATTATATTTTCCAAGCGTCAAGAACGATAGTTTTAAACTGTCAAAAGTTATCATTTACGAGTGCAATAAATGACAATTTTCAAAGTTCAAAAATGACCATTTTCAACTGTCATAAAAGACAACTGTCAAGAATGACAATTTTCAACTGTACAAAGTGCCAAAAAAGACATTTTCAAGTGCCAAACGTGACATTCATCAAGTGCAAGAAAATACATTTTAAAGTGCCAAAATTGACAATCTTCAAGTGCCCAAAAATGACATTTTACAACTGTCAAAATTTATCATTTTCAAATGCCATAAATGGTTAAAAAATTACCATTGTCAACTGCCAAAAACGACAATTTTCAAGTGCCAAAAATGAAAAAATTAATTGCCAAATGTCGCAATTTTCAACTGTTAAAAAAGGCAATTACCAAAAGTGTAAAATGGAAATTTTTAAGTAATTTTCAATTGTGCAAACTGACCATTTTCAAGTGCCGAAAAGGACATTTTCAACTACCAAAATTGATAATTTTAAGTGCAAAAAATGACAATTTTCAACCTCCAAAAACTACAATCTTAAAATGCCAAAATTGATCATTTTTATCTACTTACAGTGAGCAGATGGTCTGCCAAAAATGACAATTTTCAATTGCAAAAAACCACAGTTTTCAACCGACAAAAATTACAAATTTAACTGCCAACGGTGGCTACTTTCAACTATCAAAAATAATAATTTTGAGCTACAAAAAATGACAATTTTCAACCTTCAAAAACCACAATCTTAAAATGCCAAAATTAATCATTTTTATCTGCTTACAGTGAGCAGATGGTCTGCCAAAATTGACAATTTTCAATTGCAAAAACCACAGTTTTCAACCGACAAAAATTACAAATTCAACTGCCAATGATGGCTACTTTCAATTGTCAAAAATAATAATTTTGAGCTACAAAAAATGACAATTTTCAACCTCCAAAAACTACAATCTTCAAATGCCAAAATTGATCATTTTCAACAACCAAAAACTTATATTTTCAACTGCTAAAGATGGCAATTTTCAACTGCCAAAAATATGGTAATTGTATTTGTAGGCAGCTGAAAATTGCAATTTTTTGGCAGTCAAAATTTGTCATTTTTGGCACTTGAAAATTGTAGTGTTTGACAGTTGAGAATGGTCGTATTGACAATTGAAAATTGTCATTGTTGGAAGTTATTTTTTTTAATTTTTGACAGTTGAAAACTTTTTTTAAATTCGAAAATTTTTAAATCGTGATTTTGATTTTTATAAAAATCGCGATTTTGAAATCTTGGAAATTTAAAAATTGCAATTTTTGCATTTCGTGTTAATTTCAAGAGAAAAATTCGTAATCCGTTTTGAATCATAAAAATCGAATAATGCGCATTATTCGATTTTTATGATTCAAACGTCAACATTTGGACAATTTAGTGTTAGTTCAGAACGGATTACGAATTTTTCTCTTGAAATTAACACGAAATGCAAAAATTGCAATTTTTAAATTTCCAAGATTTCAAAATCGCGATTTTTATATTTGAAATTGCACAAATGCCTAATGCGTCGTCCGATTTTGATAAACAAATTTAGTGTAATGTTATAACGAATTACAAAACATTTTCGTGAAATTAACACAAAATGCAAAAATCGAAGATTTTAAAATCGTAATTTCGATTTTTGAAATTGCACACCTGCCGAAGGCGTTGTCCGATTATGATGATTTTAACGCCAAAATATGTCGAATTTAGTGTTATTTAAAAACGGATTGCAATATTTTCTCGTGAAATTAACACGAAATGCAAAATTGCAGTTTTTAAATTTCCAAGATTTTGCACTACTGCAGCACGCATTGTTCGATTTTGATGATTCGAACGTCAAAATATGGCAAATTTTATGTAATTTTAGAACGGGTTACGAAATTTTCTCTTGGCATTAACACAAAATGCAAAAATTGCATTTTTTTTTAAATTTCCAACATTTTAACTTTTGAACTGAGGACGAGACTTGTAAAATTCTTTCGGCAAACTCTTACATTCATCCGAAAGATGTAGAAAAAATGTCTCATGTTTAAAAGTGAACTAAAAAAAAATCTGATGGAAAAAGAATATTTTTCAGTAGAGGATTATATCAATTGCAAATGATTTTGTTTTTGTTTTCTATGCCGTATTCAATTAGCTGTAGAATTTGATTTTGTTGTGATGTACTTTGTTATAGTTCTTCATGTACTATATTTACATTTGATTTTTCTTTCCTCAAAAAGTATTGTGTATGCTAAATGGCTCTACCGTCAACATTTTCCACGAGCCGCCACTGTGGTATATCACCATTGGCTCCTCAGTTTTCACCTCTGACGCACGTCGGTGAAAACGTAAATCGTCTTTTACTTTCTTCCGTAGTAAAGCGTCAAAAAGGAAATCACTACAATTGAATGAAGATCAGCGTGCAAAGATGGCGCTGCCACTCACGATATTCCCGTATCAGTAAGCAGAGGAGTTATCAGATAGTCCTAAACATATTTACAAGTTTCTCCCTTTAGCGAGGGCTCAAGTAATTAACATTAAATACCCATTCCAACGGCGCCGTTGAGTTAATTGTTAATTCCGCGTCTTCTGCCCAACTGGTACGCTGTGCGTCGCACGTCGACGAAGTAACTGTACTTCCTGGTAACAGTTAGCCCGTTCGCGAGGAAAGGGTTTACCCGAGGAAGACGAAGAGGGGCGCCCGGAGACTTTCGATTTCGATTCTCTCACAGAATCCCATTAGACACATTTACATGTAGCATGAGCACACGAAACTATCAAGTACGCCGCAGGTGAAAGTAGGTTAAAAGTGGGTAACTGGGTCTCCGGCGATTGGATTTCTCTAATTCCGTCCTTTTCCCGCGCGCGCGTGCACCAACGGGCCGGAGCGAGACGCGGCGTTAAGGTTAGATTTCTCCGGTCCGTCTCCGTCGGATCAACAGGTGGCCGATCCGCGCCGAAGAGAGACAGACGACCGGGCGGGTCACGTGGCCGGCGCCCCACTTTCCAGCGGGCTCTACCTTTTTCGCCACACTACTACCACATTTCTCACCACTCCGTTGTGTTCGCGTCGGTTTTTCGGCACCACTCTCGCCGGTTTTCATCCCCCCTAGACGGTTCGGGGGGTATCCCCAAGGACGGTCTTGTCAGGGATCGCGGAAAAGTAAACAAACAACGTGTGCGCGACTTCTCTTTTTTTTTTCGCCGCGTGTGATTGTGCCCTTTCGCCGTTACGGATTTTAACGGTACCGAGGATAATTCGAGTGCAATAACTTCTGTGATTTATTTTGACTACTCCAAGTACCTTAAGGTAATTGGCGACGATCGGCGGAAGCGATCCTTCGGCGATTGCGAAACCTCGCAGTCGGCCTTTCTCTTTCTTCAACATCCTCGAACGTGATTTGGGATTGTGTTTATCGATATTTATTAGATTTTTCATTGATTCGAAATTTTGGTATTTTGGATAAAACCAAAAGTTTATTTTCCTTCCTTCCTCAAACTTCAAAACTATCAAAAGTTAAAAGCACTCGAAACATTGAATAAAACACTTACTAAGTTTTTTTACCACAATTTGATCAAAAAATTTGTGGTAAAAAACTTCGTAAGTGTTTTATTCAGTGTTTCTGTAATGAATTACCACGTAGTAACGGTCGCAACCATCACCATGATTAAAAGAACTCTTCTTGCATATTGTTTGTATAGGGAATTGTTTCTCAACCTTTTGGGGCCAAACACCAACTTTCTCAGGTCCGCTTCTTAAATCGCCCCCCAAAAATTTTTAATAGCTTACAAGTTTCTTGATTGTTAAAATTTAAAGAATTCACTAATTTTTGATTTTATAGAATTGCTAAGATGTTTAACGTATTTCCGATGATTATGATGAACTATTTGTTAAAATGGAAAGAATTTATTTTATTTCAAAAAGTATTATGAAATATGAATAATAGATTAACGAAAACTGTCAAAATCCTCCAAGTACAAAGGCCAAAAACTTGTGATTTCGATTTCTAAAAATTGCTCAGATGTTTTGATAATAATCATTTATATGCTAAAAGAATAAAAAAATATTCATGCCAAAGTAACGAAAATTGACAAACTAAAATTTCTTTTTCAAGATTTTTTTGATTTTGAAAAATTGCTTCACTTCCAAACGCCTTACGTGATTTTGATGATTTAAAGTCCAAAATGTAACAAATTCAGTGTGTTCTAAAAAATATAAAGAAATATACATATCGTTCAAAAAAAAGTTGCCAAAATCTGTTGTTAAACAATATATTTTTTTCAAGCCGCTAAAATGATTAAAATTTTCCACAACTCCACTCTCAATTCACATAAAATTATCCTGAAATTGAGTGACGTACAACCTGTAGCTTTTCATGAAATTATTCTCGAATGCATTTTGAGTAAATTCAGAAAGTTTCAAGTCGGTGGCAATTGTTTTTATATTTTTTTCACGCCGCTAAAATGATTAAAATTTTCCACAACTTCACTCTCAATTCACATAAAATTATCCTGAAATTGAGTGACGTACAACTTGTAGCTTTTCATGAAAATAATCTCGAATGCATTTTGAGTAAATTTTGAAAGTTTCAAGTCGATGGCAATTGTTTTTATATTTTTTTCAAGCCACTAAAATGATTAAAATTTTCCACAACTTCACTCTCAATTCACATAAAATTATCCTGAAATTGAGTGACGTACAACCTGTAGCTTTTCATGAAATTTTTAATTTTAAATAAAAAAAATAAAATAAAAATAAAATAAAATTAATCTAGAATGCATTTTGAGTAAATTCAGAAAGTTTCAAGTCGATGGCAATTGTTTTTATATTTTTTTCAGGCTTCTAAAAAATCGCGTTTTTGATTTTGAAAAATTGCCTAACTTCCAAACGCCTTACGTGATTTTGATGATTTAAAGTCCAAAATGTAATGAATTCAATGTGTTCTAAAAAAATATAAAGAAATATACATACCGGGTGTCCCATTTTAATCCGCCAGTAGCGATAATTCTGAAACATTGCATTGAATCAAAAAGTGTTCCAAATGAAAAGTTAATGGTTCTGAGGGGGACATCTGATGCCGTAGACTTTGCCCCCCAAGGGGGGCGGGAACAGGGGGCAACTTTAAAATCTTAAATGGAAACCCCTATTTTTTATTGCAGATTCTGATAGAGGGTTAAAAAGTATGTAAGTTTTATCCGAAACATTTTTTTATTGGTCGAGAGATGGCGCTGCAAATGTAAAAATTAGGTTTTTTGTCAATTAAATTGGGAAAATCGTCACGTAATTAACTGTTATTATTACTTAAGACTTACAACCTTACAAGGTTGTTTTTTTCTCAGCCTGCCCAAATACTACCCCCGCCCCCCCTACAAAGACGTAAAGTACTCAAAAATAGCGATTGAGTACTTCTTTTTCAAATTAAATAATGGTAAAATAATTAAAAAAAGAATGTCATTTTTCTTCAAACAGTGTTTCACCGGGCCCCCCACATAGGCAGAAACAATTTGTGTTTTTTGTGAATTTGGTATCGCGTTAACGTGCACTCGTTACCGGAAAATTGTGTAAATTGTCAAGAGTCAAAGATTCATCCGAGTTACCAACCAATTAAAAATAGTGTATTTTTGTGGATTTTCCAAGGGCGCCTATTTGATTTTACCGAGTGTAAGTTTAATTGCGTAACGCTAATGCCGGCGGTTTTAATTGAGTTATTTCAATTTAATTATGCCATGAAAAATACTGTTGCCGTTTTCAAAAATAGTAATCTTCTAAATAAGAAATTCGTTTACTGTGTGATAGAGAAATGCTTTTAATTTTTTCTCAAGTTTGCAGCGCCATCTATAAACAACTTTTAAAAATAGTATAGGTAGTATTTGGGCAGGCTGAGAAAAAAACAACCTCGTAAGGTTGTGAGTAAGTCTTAAGTAATAATAACAGTTAATTACGTGACGATTTTCGCAATTTAATTGACAAAAAACCTAATTTTTACATTTGCAGCGCCATCTCTCGACCAATAAAAAAATGTTTCGGATAAAACTTACATACTTTTTAACCCTGTATCAGAATCTGCAATAAAAAATAGGGGTTTCCATTTAAGATTTTAAAGTTGCCCCCTGTTCCCGCCCCCCTTGGGGGGCTGGGGGGGAAAAGTCTACGGCATCAGATGTCCCCCTCAGAACCATTAACTTTTCATTTGGAACACTTTGATTCAATGCAATGTTTCAGAATTATCGCTACTGGCGGATTAAAATGGGACACCCGGTATAGTTCAAAAAAAAAGTTGCTAAAATCTGTTGTTTTTCGAGTTCAAAGTGAACAAAATCGCGTTTTTGATTTTGAAAAATTGCTTAACTTCCAAACGCCTTACGTGATTTTGATGATTTAAAGTCCGAAATGTAACGAATTCAGTGTGTTCTAAAAAAATATAAAGAAATATACATATCGTTAAATAAAAAATGCTAAAATCTGTTGTTTTTCGAGTTCGAAGTGAACAAAATCGCGTTTTTGATTTTTAAAAATTGCTTAACTTCGGAACGCCTTACACGATTTTGATGATTTAAAGTCCAAAATGTGTGTTTTAAAAAATACAAAGAAATATACACTTCGTTAAAAAAAAAAGTTGCCAAATTCTGTTGTTTTCCGAGTTCAAACTGAACAAAATCGCGTTTTTGATTTTGAAAAATTGCTTAACTTCCGAACGCCTTACGTGATTTTGATGATTCAAAATCCAAAATGTGACGAATTCAGTGTGTTCTAAAAAAATATAAAGAAACATACATATCGTTCAAAAAAAAAGTTGCCAAAATCTGTTGTTTTTCAAGTTCAAAGTGAACAAAATCGCGTTTTTGATTTTGAAAAATTGCTTAACTTCCAAACGCCTTACACGATTTGGATGATTTAAAGTCCAAAATGTGTGTTTTAAAAAAATATAAAGAAATATACACATTGTTCAAAGAAAGTTGCCAAAATCTGTTGTTTTCCGAGTTCAAAATCAACAAAAAAAAAGAATTTTGATTTTGTTTAACTTACGAGCGCGTTATTCGATTTTGATGGTTTAATTTTCAAAATGTAGAAAATTTTGTGTTTTTGCTGTCTCCGTTACGAAGTACGAGAAAGTATTGTGATTTTTTTTTCAATTTTTTTTACGGAAATATCCGTTTTGGGGTCCCTAGATGTTATTTTAACAATTTTTGAAAAAAAAATGTGTGTGTGTCTGTGCGTGTGTATGTGTGTGTGTATGTGTGTGTGTATGTGTGTGTGGCTGTACGCGCTGAATCTCAAAAACTAATAGAGCAATTGATATCAAACTTTAAACATACGTCTTATTTGATAATCCGAAGAACTGAAAAGCTTTTGGTAAAATTTCGTACACCGGAAGTGGGCGTTTACCTTAACTGTTTTTTTTTGTTTTTTGGCAATATTTTCTTAAATATGAAAAATATCACAAAAACATTTAAACAAACATTGAAGAGAACAAAGAAATGAACATCTTTTGCTTGAAAACATTTTTCATAAAATCATTTTTATTCGAGAAAAAAATGTATTATTTTTTATTTTATTTTTGGTTTATAATTATAAAACGATAATAGTTACAGCAAATTTATGTTAATAATAATTGTAGAGAATGCTAAAATGAACAACTTATAAAGAATGAGTTTTTTTCGAAATCCCTTTAGTTTTAGAGTAAACTGAGTTTTTGAATTTGAAGTATAATTTTTCCATCTTTCATAATTTTGACGTGTGTCCTTGTCAAAATATTTTCTAGCATTTTCATTTTAATAATCAACAATTAACAAATAGGAAATGAAATTAATTATAACGGTTTAGTTTGGTTCTCTTCCTGAAACTTTTTTTTTATGCAGTGTTGCTAATTAAAATTTGAAAATAACAAAAAAGTGAATCCAGTTACTCATTTATTTTAAAGAATCATTTTTTTGCATTTCCTGCTTGCAATGAAACCGGTTTTTAAATATACTATCTCTAAGACTGCGGTGATTTCAATGCTGGTATAGGTGGTAACCCAACATTTATTTTCAGTTGCTTTATCTTGAGTTATTTTTACTTTATTCTGACAACATAATTTGCTAAGGATATTATTTGACTTTTTAAATACAGGGTGTTTCAGAGCTCTGGGAACGGTCAACCACGTGCTTATTTTTCAAAATTTCGAAAAATGTTTTATACAAAAGTTGTGTATAATAGTGAGCTGCGCGCCCTAAAAATATTTAAATTTATACAGGGTGTCTCATAACAAAGTTACAGACCAAACTTATGTTTTTTTAAATGGAACACCCTGTATTTTTTGTCATTTTTGAATTATATGGGGCAAATAATGGTGAGTTACTTCAATACTCCCTATACCTATTGTTTGCCGTTTTCGAAATATTTGAAGATTTGTTGAAATGCATGGTCTGGGTGAAATTTTATTTTTGCCCCAGTGATTGACGCTGAACGATTAAAATAATTTTAATTATGTGCGTGAAGGTTCGAACTATAGAGCCAACCATGATTTCATACAAAAAATTATACTGGGTGATAAAAAAAATGCGGTAGAAAAACCCAACTTATAAAGTTGAATAACTTCGTTTTTTCAAATGGCACACCCTGTATTTGGCAACATATTCTTAAGTAGAATCCAATTATCTTTCAGATTATAATAATTATTCCTGATATGATAATCGCTGAATACAAGAAAACTATTGAGATTAGGAACAGGGAACCCTTATACAATCTGAAAGATAATTGCATTCTACTTAAAAATACGTTACTGAATACAGGGTGTGCCATTTGAAAAAACGAAGTTATTTAACTTTAAAAGTTCGGTTTTTCTACCGCATTTTTTTATCACCCAGTATAATTTTTTGTATGAAATCATGGTTGGCTCTATAGTTCGAACCTTCAACCAAATAATAGATATGATTTTAATCGTTCAACGTCAATCACTGGGGCAAAAATAAAATTTCACCCAGACCTTGCATTTCAACAAATCTTCAAATATTTCGAAAACGGCAAACAATAGGTATAGGGAGTATTGAAGTAACACACCTTTATTTGCTCCATATAATTCAAAAATGACAAAAAATACAGGGTGTTCCATTTAAAAAAACATAAGTTTGGTCTGTAACTTTGTTATGAGACACCCTGTATAAATTTAAATATTTCTAGGGCGTGCAGCTCACTATTATACACAACTTTTGTTTAAAACAATTTTGAAAAATAAGCACGTGATTGACCGTTCCCAGAGCTCTGAAACACCCTGTATATTCGAGATTGTTATATAAATATAAAGAATATACCGGGTGTAACTGAATTCTGGTAGACCCCAAATATCATTTGCATTTTTATATATTAATAAAATTTAGTATAGTATCTTTAGGGAAGAAAGTATGTCAAACTGTAATTATGCAACCACTAGTGAGTACTCATGAAAAATCACGGAATACATTTTTACATTGGAATATTGATATTTATTCCATTTAACATCTAAAATTGCGTGGTATTGACATCAGTAACGACTTAAATAAAAATAAATTCGATTGTTTTGGCTCAAATTGTTTTTTTTTTTAAATAATATGTGTGCTTCAAAGTCACACCTAAGATGGGTTATCCTGATCAAGAAACGCGTAAGCGCAACGTTTTAGGTGAAGGTCAATATGCCTTTAGAACTAGTCTGTCGACCATCAAAGTCCCTTGAGGGAGGTTTAAATCTGATCAGGGCCTTTTATTGCATCCCATGATGCAAAAGTTGAGTACTGCAGGATAAGAGGTGTCTTTTTGAGTTTCTTTGAATCGCTTGCAAATGGTTCCAATTGGTGATATGGTGTACCCCAGGGATCAGTATTGGGACCCATTCTTTTCATATTATATTATACAGGGCGCCCGGACTTCGTAGGGACGACATGGGCAACTTCTGCATTTGAGAAGATAGACAGATGGTTAAATTAGCAAAAAGGTGCAGATTCGAAAGCTCATTAAGAATCCACCCCCCAAATCCCACTTGTTTAAAATTAAAATTAAAATACAATCTCCCTATTTATTTTATTAGCCTTAACTTCCCTGATACCGAGATGCGGTTTGAACCAATTAAACATTTTCATTGGCCCTTCCTAAAACCAACTTAATTTGTGCAAATTTTTAGTTATCTGACCTAATCTCCAAATTTTAAATTGGTACCAGGTAATATTTGGCCCTTTCAAGAGGGTATTTTTTCTGAATGCAATTAAAAATTTTGAAAAACCATGTTTATTCTTTTTATGGACAGAAATCACTAGTGCCATGATTACAATAACTTTGTTTTTTGTTTATTTTTTTCGTGCCTCTCAATAATGTCAGTGTTATCACTTCAGCTTATAATGGAAAATTTTGAAAAATATGATGTATATCAAGTCCTACAAAAATGTAGAATGGAGCTCAATATCCAAGGGCAATTACCCCATCGTAGAACGATATTGCGGTTAGACAGGAATCTAAAGAATTCAGATTCAGACCAAAGATGTACAATAAGAATAATACAGAAAAGGAAGAATTAGTTTTAGCTGGTGTTAATGTGAATATGTGTGTTTCTTCTATAGACATTTTGCAGAGTATAGGTGTGCCAAAGATTTTGAAGAAATACAAGTACAATTGTTATAAATTAAACCATCTCAAAGACCTGCAGATGCAGAAAGAAGACTGCACTTTTGCAACTGGTATTTGGGCCAAGTCAACGCAAATCCCAATTTCAATAAAATTGTTTTGTGGACAGATGAAACTATGTTTACCAATTGTGGTATGTTTAATAAACAAAAAAAAAAAACAAAAAACAAAAGAAACCTTTATTGGCATCTTACATTTGTACATTTTCTCTAAATAATATTATACTTCCCCCCCTATCCCCCCCTTCCACCCCTCCCCTCATAACGCTCGTGTTGTTATGGACTATTTAAAAGAGCGACTTAATGATACGGGATGTTGGATTACAAGATCACCTGATTTTACTCCATGTGATAATATTTTAAGGGGTCGTGTTAAAAATAAAGTCTACACATAACAACGTTGAAGTACTGGAAGCAATGTGCAGTTTTTATTTATTTATTTATTTATTTATTCATAAACGGGAAGGGATCTCTAACAAAATTTAAATGACAAAAATGAAGTATAATTTAACTAACAAAAATAATTACTTTAAAGTACATACAATAGTTGTTAACACTTAACCCGTATAATAACATAAAATAAATATGTAGCTATAAATAACACATTATAAATATTTAATTAATCTCCGCTTAAAATCATTGCCATTGGAGTTATACAGGGTGTCCTAAATAGAGTAGGATTGCATGGGTATCTTTCTTATTCTTAAAGCTAGAGATCTGGTTAAACGGGCAATGTTGTGCAGTTTTCTATGCTGATTCAGATTATGTTGAGAAATTTTCAAAATTCCGAGCAGTTTACAAAATATTTAAAAAAAACTGAAAATCGCGATTTTCAAAAAAATCAAATATCTCAATAATTATTAAAGATGCGAAAAAAAGTTTTAAATAAAAGTTACTTTGTTTAATTAGGCAAACATAGAAATCAAGTCAAAATAAAATTCAAGATGGCGGTTTCCGAGATATTAATACCAACTTTCTTATTTCAAATGGCCGCCATATTTGATTTTTACACGCATAAATAGACTTTTTTTTCTCTTTTCAACGATGTACAACAACCTTGGACAAACAATTTTGGATTGATACTATCCGTGAAGTAATTGATAATGTTCAGAAACGGTGCAAACTTTGCATTGCAAACAATGGTGGATTATTTGAGTAATTTATCGTTTATCATTTTTGTAGTTGAGTTTGTACAGAGGTGAGTAGAGAAATCGCTAACTCATCTCTGGTTTGTATGACAGTTCGCTGTTATGAATAATATTTACTGCTAATTGAAAAGGGGACAATAAATCTGCAAAGCTGTTGGGCATGGTAGTTGACTCAGCCCTTACTTGGAAGGCTCATACCGAACATTTGATGTCTCAATTATCTAGCAATCTTTTCGTTGTTACGTCTTGCTCCATATGTAACACACAATGTATCTGTTATGGCGTACTATGCAATTTTTAACACGCATATTAATTATGGTATTGCCTGTCGTTCAATGAGAATATTTGAATGCAAAAACAAATTATCCGAATAGTTTGCAAACTCTCATATGGGGATGATTGCAGAGAACTTAAAAAAAATTAAGAATTATGACTGTTCCATCACTACCTTATCTGGCACCTACATAAAAAAAAAGTTTCCGTCCGTCACTGCCTGTAATAGCTATTTTTGCAAAAGATCAAATAAATTTAGATAAGGACTGTACATAATTATTTTTCTAACAGACCAGAAGATTTTTAGAGTTAAAATGCTTTCAGTTCTCTGTTTTCTAATGTTAGAACTCATGAAGTTATATGTTTTTGTCGGACTCCTTGGATGTCTCTAGAAGCAGTTATTAATAGAGTATTTGACGAACACAAAGCTATAATTTTATTTATTATTGACACATGTTCTAATAATAGTAGCAATGGACGATTCGTAACTGTTTTATAACTTTTTAAAGACGACTATAACAAATTGTTTTTAGAATTCGTATTGTGTGTGTTGATGCATTTTGTTAATCTAAATTTATAAACACAATCTGAGTCACATCAAATCAATGATACATCTTTAAAAATAAATAAAATAGGTATTTAATCTACGGGTGTGAAGTTAGCAATAGATCCAGCAATAGATTTTAAAAATTCATATCTCGGAGAAAAGAAACGCAATTCGAAAAAAAAGTTAACCATACCATTAGGCAAGGTCTAAATTAATAACAAAAAGAATCAACCCTTTATATTTTTTCACTCCTTTCAAAAAAGTTTTTTTTTTTTAAGTTTGCAATCTGCCATAAATAAATAAAAATGCTTATTCTTATCACTAATAGAAGTACTTTAATAACCAAGAGTCAAAAAAACCTTACAGGCACTGCTTCAACCAAAAAAAATTCTCGGTAAGTCGCAGAAATCCATACCTTGCGATATTAATCTCCATTTTTAAAAAATGTTTGCAATCAGCCATAACTAAATAAAAATTCTTATAAAGGTACTTTCATAATCAAAAGTCAAAAAAGTTACGGGCACTCCTTGCACAATGTGAATTTCTGCGACTTACGGAGAATTTTTTTTGTTGAAGGAGTGCCCGTAACGTTTTTTTGACTCTTGATTATTAAAGTACTTGTATCAGTGATAAGAATAAACATTTTTATTTATTTATGGCAGATTGCAAACTTAAAAAAAAAACAAAAACTTTTTTGAAAGGGTTAAAATTAAGGCTTGAGTCTTTTTGTGTTATTAATTTAGACCTTCCTTAATGGTATGGTTAATTTTTTTTTCGAATTGTTTTTCTTTTCTCCGAGATATGAATTTTTTAAATCTATTTCTGGATCTATTGCTAACTTCACACCCGTATTTAATCTCTAGCCCATTTCTCCGTGTAAATTTAACAAAATAAAAACATATAAATTTTCAAGCTATTCGTACATTTAATATCATTATCATATGCAACCACATGGTTGTTGATATGTACACTTGGTTGCAATAATTAGCAAACGTGAATAGTAAAAGTCATAGCTGTGGCTCCCAAATTATTCGCCGTTTCACCTTGGGAAATATATAGTTTTTTTTTAATTATGTCGAGGTTGGTAATTGTTCGTGAGATACTTTAAAGCGCGTGATCAATCAGAGTAAAAAGTTTGCACTTTTCTGGACAGATTTCTTCAACAGCTTTGATGTAGTATGAGGTATTCGCATAGTGCCATAATTTAGTATGTTCAATCTACAAACAAATTCTTTTGTCGAAGCAACAATAAACCATTTGATGCTTCTCTTATCAAATAATAATTGCAAAACCCGCGTTCGTGTTCCAAGAATTGGAAGATAGGATACGGAAATTTGCGATTCCAGTGGCACGCAACCAGTTTTATCCACTCACGCATACCCACACTCAGGCGCCAGTTGAAACTACTAATTGGCTCAAAAGGGTTGGTCCAAAGGGGGGGGGGGGGGGGGGGGACCTTAGCTTAACCCTAACCTAAGCATAAGCACCAATCGCAAAATCCAGTACCGTAACCAATTTATTAACAAAAAAAAAAAAACAAATGCAAATAGTCAATCTTTGTGATCCTATTAATTGCTTTTAAAATAAAATAAAATAAAAATTCCAGGGGGCGCTACGTAATATTTTTTCTGGAAAGGGGGCGGTAGGACAAAAAAGTTTGGGAACCACTGCTCTAGCCGGACGAGCAAACGGACTGCTGAAACTCAAAACGGAAAAAAGCAGTAACACCATCCCTCTTTTTTTTTGTTTCAGTATTCATAATGAACTTCTCCCAGTTCGGGGTCGGGGTGCCCATGTCCACGGCCATCCCTGTGGGTACCCAGTTCGCCAGCAAGCTGTCCCAGAATGTGACGACGGCCAACGGGCAGGTCGTCGGCGTCCTGCAGGGCGGGGAGAACGGCATCCACTACATCAGGCCCCTGGACACGTCGGCGTTCACCCAGGCCTCGCCCAACCAGAACGCGGGCACGACCCAGACCCTGATCACCCTGCCCATCACGATGCCGGGGGCCAAGCCGGGCGACCCGCAGCAGACGGTGCAGATCCAGGTGGTCAACCCGGCGCCCATCACCACCATGACCCAGACCAGCTCGGCCAGCTCGCCCAAATACCAGATCTCACAGATTCCGCTGCAGAGTTTCGGGCAGGGGGCAACAGTACTTACGGTCGCTTATAACTCTAATCAGGACGGTATACAAATTGTGAGTATTTCGGAATAAAGAATTGCAACGGTGGGTAATTTTGAAATCAACAACTTGTGAAACATGATGAAAGGTTTTTTTTTAAATTACCTACTTAAACAGAAATATGGTATGAATACAGCTTTGACTCTTTAAGACTCCTTAGTCATATATACCGTGTGTTCGATAAAAAACGCCCAACGCCACAACTCTGTTATTTATTGACCGATTTGAATGAACTAAAAACCAAAGTCAATGGTGGTTTAAATACTAACAAATGACATCAATATTGATTTTTTTCAATAATAACTTCATTGTCAAATGATAGCCAACTTAGAATTTTTAAATAGCAGCATATAATGTTTTAATTTTTTTACATTCGACATTATTTTTCTGAATCCAATAATGCCCAATATGTTGTTTTTCGTTCAATATTTTGGTCGAAAAAAATTAAAATAAATCTTCCATTTAAAATTATATTTTTCAAAAATTATAATTAGCGTGCCTTGGAAAAAAGTAGCAAATGTCATTTGTTGTAAGGTTATGTCAAACATGAATAATAAGGACCCAATAAATAAGTACCTATGTTACAATTTAATGTAGAATAGAATAAATAAGTAGAGCAAGTATTCATTCATAAACATATTTACACCTTTTCTCTAAAATAATTTGGGGAGCCAATATTTCAACATTAAGAATTTAACATGAGAATCCCTATGGTGCGTGAACCAATTCTACACCCTGTAGATTTGCTGAACCCAATTAAATCATATTTACACTATATTTCCAATCAGAGTATTGTGTTTCCAATCGAATCTAGTTAAAATTTTTGTTTTTAACAGGTAGACGGGCAAAATGGTATCCCCGAAGGAATGACGGTGGTGGCCGCCATTCAACCACAAGACATCCAAGTGCTGCAGCAGCACCAATTGGACGGCGACAAAGGGTCCAAAGACATAACCGTCACACCGGTTTCCCTGGTTAAAACAGAATTGGGCAAAGATGACGACGAGCCCGGAACGTCCGTAACCACAATGCCGACCAACTACATCCAAACGACGGCCGCCGTGCAGGAGTACCTCCAGAGGATCCAAACCCACACGTTACCTCTCAGCTTACACCAGTACCTCAAGTTCAACACCGACGTGAAACGGGAACAAATCACGGACGACGGGGTCATAGAGGGGGTCGTGGAGCAGCCGCTGGAGCACGACGATAAACCGGGAGTAGTGTATAATTATGACGGGGAAATGGAATTAGAGGAGGTGAGGAGTGAATAATCATGTTCTTTTCTTGGTCTCTGAAATGTGTTCTGTTGTGTAGATTGCGGAATTAGTTAATCTACAGTTAGTGGAATGTAAAATTTTCTACCATTATGGATTAATTAATAATGTTTATAGAGTTGAGTTAATTAATCTGTAATGTACTAAGAATATTTTTTCATAATCGACGCGACGCTGAATTTGGTAAGAGAAAAATAGGTTGCTATGTCAACACACCTTTTTATTATTTGATCATTGCTAGGATTTCGGAAAGACAAATACAATGCTCGTGCACTGAAATGTGGGTTGGATGAATGTTGAGCTGTCAAAATTCAGCTTGCTTAGATAGAACATATAGACATAACTCATCACAGCCCAGTATTATCCAGTCATGATCTTTTTGTGAAACACGTGAAAGTGAAACAAACAAATTTGAAACACGGAGGTACAATTCTGCAAATATACAGTCCGATGTTTTGGTAACAGTGAGGTATAGAAAAACAGTTTAACCAAAGAGGATTATATAAAGAGTGGCAATGTAATGGACTGATTTTGGATCCAGTTTTAGAACCGAGCCTCTAGTTTCCGGATTCGGTACTAACTAAGAAGAGAGGGAAGGATTGATAGTAATTCCATGTCTGTCGCTCCGAATGTTATTGGTGGACTAATTTCATATTTGTCTTACGTCCACGGGAGGGGATGGTTTCACTGCCAATCATCAGCGGGGTGTTATCTCTCCCATTATTTTGCCAATCACGGATTGAGCGACGGAGAAGAACGATTGAAACAGATATATCATCGGATCGAAAACTCGGTTTCATATTCAGTCCATTACATTGCCACTCTTTATATAATCCTCTTTGGTTTAACACATTAACTGCCAAGCTATTTTTTATAAAAT
Organism: Ocypus olens; assembly: GCA_910593695.2. Classification (NCBI taxonomy): domain Eukaryota; kingdom Metazoa; phylum Arthropoda; class Insecta; order Coleoptera; family Staphylinidae; genus Ocypus; species Ocypus olens. Next base: position 5,207,744 of record OU343062.1, on the reverse strand, counting down.
GGTGATATATATTTTTTTTGTTTTAAGTTATAATTTGTTTAGATATATAGAAATAATATATATTTCATGGTTTTTTATTTGTATAAAAAATTATTTTATAAAAGAATTTTGAAAAAAAAATCACGATCACAATACTTTCTCGTACTTTGTAACGGAGAAAGTAAAAATATTTTCAGGCCAATCTGCAGCAATGTGCAGTAACGCCACGCCGGTCAGTCTGCAATGAAAAATGTAAAAGTGTGAAAGTGTGACCGGCGGTGCAGAATGATAGTTCTAAACTCAGTTTGCTGTGCCGGTCACCGGTGACCCCCACCGCCCCATTGGAATAACCGGGTGTCAGTCACCGGTGACCCCCATGGCGGTTAATGTGTTAAATATAAAAGTTGCATAACCTAAAAATATGTTTGTACCAGTGATGGTGAACCTTTTGAGCTCGGTGTGTCAAAATTTTGAAAAATCTAAACATAATTTTCGTGGCGTGTCACACATTGCAAAAGTAAAGACTAAAAAAATTAAAATATTTATAATTTTTGTAAGTTAATTATTTGTTTAATTAATTCAATTTGTATTATTAACGTAAGTAATAATATTATTATTAATAACCAACTCTGGCCGTTATGAACGACAAATATTTGAATTATGAAATTTTTTATCTTTGGAGATGCATGTCACAAAAAATGAGCTCTGACACGTGTGCCATGGGTTTTAAATATGAATTCTAATCATTACCGAATGATTTTGTAAACATTTAAACTCTGCTCTTGCTTCTGATTTTAATAAAATTAACGATTTTCCGAATTTTGAAGGGCCAAAAATGGATATTTTTGGGTTTATTGAAAATTATCGAAATTATCGAGTAAACTAGGTTTAGATTTTTCTAGAATATAATATCTCAATTATTTTTGAACAATTTTAGAAAAGTTGGAAGTCTGCAGTTGAATTTTTAAAAAATCAACTCTATTTCATTGTTAAAGAGGCATGCGTGCCATAGGTTCGCCATCACTGGTCTATACAGTATTACCGAGCACTCGAGGCATGTGTGGTAAAGTTTGAGTGAGAAAGTATTCGAAGGGGGCTAGAACAAATCTCTGGAGCCAATTGAATTTAAGACACGGCGCAGCACGCCTCGAGTGCTTGGTACAACTCTACATGGTGTACTAGGAAAGTAGTGTCGGTTTTTTTTTAAATGGCATATACCTAAACCTAACAGTTGTTTAAATATGACATTTATTACAAAAAAAATTGGTGTGCAGGCACTATTTTGAAAATCCATATTTTATTTATTTACTTTTAATTGTGGGAAAAGAATTGTTGTGGGAAATTAGTTTATGCATAGCTTCCGTCATACAGGTCGGCAAACATAACTTGCCGTTGCGCAGTGGCAAAATTATGGGCGGTACCTTCGACGGGCGCTCTCGATAGATTTCGTGAAGAGTTCGCGCGTCTGGTACATTCATTTTCAAAAGTGACAGTGCAATGGTTTTTCAAAGTAAATGAACTCGTGGCCGTGCTCTTGCCAGTCAATCTCGTGAGATAATTCTCGTACATAATTAATTATGTCCACATAACCGCCCGATTGAGTTTTAAATGAATAGCGCACGCGAAGAATATGTGCTTGCTTATTACACAGACTGTACTCGGCCGGCAGTAGAGAGAGAGCATTCGTTTACACTCTGCGCGTCTGGCCAACTTACATTTGCCGTCCTGTACATTTTATAGCATTTGATGAAATGAAGAATTAAAAAAAAAATTTAAGTCAGTTTTAATGTCTCTATTATCTTCATTATAACGACCGTCTTGTATATTAAAAATCAATTTTTGCAGCAGTTAAGAATACCCAAAAATATTCAAAATTCGGAAAATCGTTGATTTTATTAAGATCAGCAGCAAGAGCGGAGTTTAAACTCCCTGGAACTCCCCCATTTCGACGGCCCTTATTACCTGATTTTAAATTCCTGTATAAATACCAGTCGATGTTAATTTTGTACATATCTCCTTGAGAATGACCTAAGGTTGAAACTAGTCGGAGAGAAAAATAGAATCAGTGAAACAAAATCAAGTGTTTTAATTAATCAAAAAAAAAAATTAAAAAATAATTACCAAGCTTTCTCAATAATCATTATCAAACCCAAAAATATCAATTTTTGTACCTCGAAAGTCGAAGCAGCATTTCATTTTTTCAAATCCGAAACAGGTGCGCACTTTCAACTTTTACAAAATTATTCAGAAATAATCAGGCTTTCATTTTCCCACAAGACTAAAGTAGGTCAATCACCTGGTATTCCAAATAATCATCATCAAACTCCGGAATAACCATTTTAGTACTCGAAAATAAAGAGTCGTAATTTTTTTAAATTCGCAACAAGAGCAGACTTTCATCTTTGTAAAATTGTTCCGTAATTTTTGCGTTTTCACAGTCCAAAAAAATCCAAACAAATCAATCGCCTGGTTTTTCCAATAAAACCCAAGAATACACTCAGAAATCAGAAAGTCGAAAATAGTTGGCGGCACATTTTCTGAAAATAGGGATAATAATTCACGTAATATTATGTTGGCTGCCTGGATCAGTGCGGTACATAAGAGTTTTGTCTGTTTTGACGTCTTTAGTTTTTTGAGGTTACTTATTTTAAAGATTGTAAATCAAGTAATGTCAAAAATGACAAGACGTCAAAATAAATAAAATTCATATGCACCATGGTGCAAAGATTACATGGTGTGCCTAGACGGCCGCGTTCTCTCTCTAAAATCTTCCCCTCTCTCATTTGGCCGATGCTCAGTGATGCAACCTTGTAAAACTGCTTGCTAAGCTAAAAAAAAGTCGATATAACTAATTTAAATGTCTGTCGCACGTACTTTATTTACATTTTATTATACTTTTTCGTATTGTTTAGTGTGCAAATAGCAAATTAAACATCTAAAACCACATTTATCAATTTTCGTACCAACCTAATTGCTTTAAATTAAAAAAAAACTTTAATGCTCGTGATATTTTAATATAACATTGTGTAATAAACTAAATGTTTTATCGTGTTTTTATGTCGAAATCGAATTTTAACGTGTTTTGCAATTTATTTTCGTTGTGTTGATTTTTGTAGTTTCATTTTTCATGGTTGGTAATTGCAGTATCAAAAATATCCAAAAGGGGCGTGGTACGGGAATTAGAGGCACACCATGTAATTTTTGCACCATGATATGCACTGGACTGAAATAATTTAGACTACTTAAATTATTATAGGGATTTTCAGAAAATGTGCTGCCAACTAGTTTCGATTTTCTGATCTCACTGTATCCTCTTTACACCTGTTTGTAATGTATAAATTACTTCTGAAAAAAATCATACATTCACAATTAAATGTAAATAAAATATGGTTCATCAAAAAAGAAAGAAAGAGAGAGAGAGAGAGAGAGATTACAGTTGAACATTTAATCGGAGATTCATAGCCATCTGCAATTAATTTATTTTAGAAACACGCCGTATACGTGGATATTTAATGTTAACCTAAAAACCTAAACATTGCAAAAAAACAGCGACATCTGGTGTTAATATTTGGAAAAGTGGGCGGGGTTTTCCTAGCCACATTGTTTATTGTGATTATAATCTTTCCTGCTCCTTTTATGATTTTTTTTGGATGTTTAAACATGACTATAGTCTATTGGAGAAATACAGAGAGCTATGGAATTTAAAGAATGTAAATAATATGTGCCTTTAAAATGGTGAGCGCAGCGATGAAATAGAAATTTTTTTTTTTTTTGGCATGTTATTTTCATATGGGCCGCTCTGTTCACCATGTGTTCGAGGGTATAGGCTGTGAACCAATATATTTTTTGTGATAGTTCGTTCATATCTCGCTGAACACATAGCCCAACCGCTGTACTACTCAACCGAAAGTTATCGCTCGGCTTGTCCATGAACGTAGCCGTCATTCGAAACGGGAATTATAAAGTTTGTTGTTTATGTCCACTATTTACAAATAATTTAAACCATAAACATATTTAAATATGTTTTAAGTTTAATTATATATCATGATGTTCAAAAAATTACTTAAAGATATTTTATTAATAAATAAAATCATAATATTACTGAATTTATGCTGCGCCACTGGTAACGACCAATCGGCACATTCCATAGCTCTTCCTATTTCTTCAATAGGGTATAGAACAATTTTATAGCAAGGGTGGTTTTGATGGGATTAACAAATGATTTTTTTTTACTTAGGCATCCGCCATTCAGTCAAGTCAAAGTTTTATTAGCAGCTGGGATGAGATGAAATGAGTTATTGTTACCATCAAACATTTTACTGGCAACGGTACTAGAAGTAGAAATTAAAAACATAACTTTTTTTTTTACATCTAGTTATTTTTCATGGTTACTAACAAAAATGTCACCCTACACCATTTAACTCTTTGAGGGGCAGTGGTACACACATTATACCACTTTTCGAACATGCCTAGTGGGGCGGTGGTACGCGCATTGTACCACCTTTTAAAATTAAATAGTTTGAATATTTTCGTTTTATATTTGGATCTACACATGAAGATATTTATTGACAAGTAGGCTATCTAAGTACTTCAATGAAACACACCTTTGTAAGAGCACCGGCCTTTTTATTTTAACCCCAAAAATATTGAAACTTTTATTTTCTTTTTTGTCTGGCCCCACTTGGATCTAGAAATGTGGAAGTTTCTGGCTCTTCAAAGAGTTAACACATAGACTGCCATGCGAGTTAAATACAACTTGCATCTTGTCGTGATTCCGGCGCCGCACGAGTCGCCTATAACTCCATGTTATATTAGTTTCGGAAGCATTAAAACCTGATGTGGTTCCAGGTTCCCACTTTATTTCTTCAACGCGGTAAAAAAGATTATGATTGGATTATACATTTCAGCACATGAGCCACTGATGAGTATTTAATTAAATTTAACTTTTCTAACGATATATAAACACATTATGTTGTCGGACCGGTGTAAAATATAAAATTATTTATTAGTTAACAAAAATATTGTGTAGGAATAAACTATTTATTTTATTAATAAGTACAGTATTTCAAACATGAATTAATCGCAGTTACCTATGAATTGAAATGCGCATGTCTCTGATTAGACATTTGTTAACGTCAAAAATGTCAGCCATTGTGCAAAAAAAGTTTCTCTTAGAATTGTATCTTTACGATACACATGTGCAGGCCTGGGCGTGAAGAGGTTAATCAGAGACATGCGCATTCCAATTCATCGGTGACTGCGATTAATTTCTTATTGAAACACACTGCACTTCTATTACCTTTAGAAAAATTGGCGGATAACTCTTAATAATAAATAAATTATAGCTTTTATCATTTTATATATAATTCTATGAAACGCCAGTTTTAATTAACGCCATCCCGTGATGTTATCCAGGTGGTCGACGATCCCGAGAAGAACAAGAAGAAAAAGAAGTACAAGAAGAAGCCGCCCAAGCCGAAAAAACCGAAGCCGGGCCAGGTCCACATCGCGACGGCGCTGGACGGCACGACGCTGTTCTGCTGCCCGGAGTGTCACATGGCGTACCCGGAGAAGGAGCTCCTCGAGCAGCACCTGGTCGGGCACAAGATCGAGAGGAGGTTCATCTGCGACATATGCGGCGCTGGCCTGAAGAGGAAGGAGCACCTGGAGAGGCACAAGCTGGGCCACAACCCGGAGCGGCCGTACGTGTGCACCGTGTGCATGAAGGGCTTCAAGCGGAAGGAGCACCTGAACTTACATTTCGTAATACACTCGGGTGAAAAGACGGAGATTTGTGGGGAGTGCGGGAAGGGTTTCTACAGGAAAGACCATCTGAGGAAACACGCCCGGTCGCACATCACGAGGCGAGCGAAAGAACAACAGCTGCAGGCGCAGAACATGATCAAAGCGGAAACGACGGCTGCTCAAGTTACTATACAGGTATGTTTACTTATTTATTGTTACTCCTTTATAACCCTTTGAGTCTCTAGCAGCGCGATCGCGCTATTGAGATTGTTTGTCGGGCCTCTTCGTAATGGATAAAGACAATTATCCTATCGAATAAAGAAAATTGAAATACGTTACAAAAAAAAAACTTGCACTTTACATCAGAGATGGGTAACTCATGAGTGAGTCAATTAAAAGGGTCGACTCTTATGCCCATTTGCACCGCATTTGGTTAAAATCAATGATTAAGTTAATCATACCGCTCCGTTTGCACTGCTCATCGGTTAGTATCCGATGATTAAATGGTTGTGAGCAAAAATACGGTTGGCAATTTGTGGGGTTATTTTCTTTTCTGGGGTGGGTGCCACTGAAATTGACGCCATTGTGCATGCTTCAGATGCCGAATGAACAGCTGTTTACAGTTTCCTATTATTTAGAAAATCTATTTTAGGTTCAAATGTTCAATTTCTTGCAACTAATTGAATGTGAATTGTTTGCTTAATCCATACCTTCTCCTAAAACACACTTCATCTAATAAATCAAATTTTTTTATTCGCATTTTCATTTGGATTGGCATACCGACATTTAAATCTAGCGCTTGAATAAATAAAATCAATTGTATTTGATCTCCGTATTGATTTTATATCACTTAACGTCGTCCTCAATGTAATAAACCTTCATGTACCTTTATTTTCAACACGAACGCACATGTATTTCCTTAACCGGCTGCCAAACCGCCCAAACTCGACCGGTTAAAAATTGGGACTTTAACCCAACTTTAATCAATGATTAAATGACGGTGCAAACGAATTAACTTATTATCAATGATTAGAGAGTTAACCGGGTGCAGTGCAAACGGGCATTAGAAATGAGTCCTAACTCATAGTTAATTTTTCAAAGTGAGGACCTTTTTTTTACACATCACTTTTTTCCAGACATACTTTTTATCTTTTCCAATAGTCATGAGTCATGTAAAGATTCCACTCTTTCAAGTCCAGTCGACTCACAAAAAAGAAGTTTCGCCCATTTCTACTTTACACCATTAATAAATACATGTTCTCAGATTTTAGAAGTTGAATGAATCTGAACCCCATTTTCCTACAATTTTAAAAATTTACAACAAAATCATCAAATGTTGACCTTCAATAGTTTTGAAATTTCCAAACGTCAAAAACGCGATTTTGTTGCATCGATTCGGAAAACGAACAATTTTGGCGTTTTTGTGTCGTTTCGAAAGAAAAATTTGTAATAAGTTTCCAAAATACTTTAAATTGACCACATTTGTTATAGGGGCCGAATAAATAGTAAAAACTCTTTTGGTTTTAATATTCATTATCCAGCCAATGATAGTATTTTATCGTTTTTATATAACTAGCAAATATTTATTTATATCACACCTCAAAGTGGATATTTCTACTAAAACAACACTTCCTTGTACTTTCTAGGAATAAAGTAAGAAACAGGCAGTCTCTAGCAGTTACAAATTGCACAATTCCCAAAGTAACTGTGGCTCACAGAGCTGCACATTAAGCAATCAATATACAGGGTGTTGACTTGGCGGACGCAACATAGGAAATCGCATGTTTATTTTGAAGTGTTCCCCTATTTATTTTAGCGATATGTTGTGCCATTTTGATATCTGCAATTGTTGTTTCAATTCCATGGCATGTCATTATTTTTTAAAAAATCACATTACTTTTTCTTAATTATTTCAACTCGGAGAAACGTAAAGTGTTAAGTGTGAACAATAATAAAATCAGAATTTTTCTCTCTACGAAAAAGTTACATACATTTTGTCTCTAAAATAAATAGGGGAGCCAATATTTTGAACACTTCAAAATTAACATGTGATTTCCTATGTTGCGTCCGCCAAGTCAACACCCGGTATAATTGGTTTACTTTGACATTCATACATTGCAATTGTTTAAAATGTATTTTTTTGAGAGAAATTCAAGTTGTAAGCTGTTTTTGGCTCTGTCTGCTGACAATAGGTAAATGTTGTGAAGGTTTAATTTTGTCACGTGGAAGTTAACTTATTTTAAAAAATGTACCCATTCATTCTTCGAGCTCATTGGTAAATTTTTTCTTGCCGAACTATTTACGTACATTCCACATTCGTATAATCAATAACTATTTTTCAAAAATGGGAGAGTCATTATTTATTTTAACTGTCACGGCTGACAGCGTATTTTTCTAGGTTAGGTTCTAGAAATGAACGTTTAACTTTAAAAAAATACCATTTATGACGTATACAGGGTGTTTCAAAATTCATGCACCAAAAGTTTTCTGCGTACTCCTCGTAGATAAAACGAAAAAAAACCCTTATGACAAATCTTGATTTTCCACAAAATAACATGGATTGAACCCCTTTGCAGACATATTAAAGAGACGCCACTGACGCCCTATCAATGAAAACTTTCGTTCGCGTGTAGGAACAGGCGGGAACACCACGTACATGGGATCTCCGTCTCTCGAGCTTATACTGTGTCAGCGTTAGATAAACAAACGATTTCATTGACGCAGCACACAAATTAGGTCAATGTACCATCGAGTATGGAATTGGGATTTTTAAAACCAATTTGTGTCTTCCTGGAAACACAGATCTTTTACGGACTTTCTAAAAATGTGTTAAATTGTTCTTTTGTGAGGATAACTCTTGAACGGATAACCTGATTTTGAAAACTCTTCCGGCATAGTATTGTACTCACTGAATTGATGTTGATAAGATAAAACATTAAATTCGTCGTTGTTTTGTGGTTTTGAAAAGATAATTTTTTTAACAAAATAGCAGATTTCAAAATTCAAACTGAAAAGTGTTGTACTCATCAAATAAATGTAGATAGGACCAAATTTTATTTTGTCTTCAATTGTTTCTTTGTTTTTTGAAAACTGTTGAACGGCTGACCAAATTTGGCAAATTCTTCCGGTAACATGTTGTAATCATCAACTAGATGCAGATAAGACCCAAAAAATGTAACTTGTACTTCAATTGTTTCTGCGAAAAATTTTGAAAGAAAGGACAGCTTTTGAAAATTCTTTCGGCAAAGTGTTGTATCCATTGGGCAGATGTAGATAAGAGTAAAATATAAACTCGCCGTTCAATTATTTTCTATCATTGTTGAAGATAACTCTTAAACGAAAAAGCAGACTGCTTTTAGCAGAGTGTCTTATAAAAAAGATGTAAACTGAAAAATTAAATTTGTCGATAAATTAATTTCTGGTTTTTTGTATGACTAGATTTGTAAAATTCTTTCAGCAGTCTTAAAAAATTAAATTTGTTGTTCAATTGTTTTCTGGTTTTGAGATGATAACTCTTGAACAAAATAGTAGATTTTAAAAATTCGTCCTGAATTGTGTTGTGGTCATTGAATAAAAGTAGATAGGAACAAAATTTGTCATTCGTCTTTAATCATTTTTTTGTTTTTTTTTTTTCTTGAACGGATGACCAAATTTGGCAAATTCTTCCAGCAAAGTGTTGTACTCATCGAATAGATGTAGATAAGATTAAAAAAATAAATCTGTCCTTCAATTGTTGTCCGATTTTTGAGGATAATTCTTGAACGGATAACCAGATTTTCTTAATTCTTTCAGTAAAGCAGTGTACTCACCGATTGTTCAATTATTCTGTGATTTTGAGAAGGAAACTTTTGAACAAAATAGGCGATTTTAAAAATTCCTCCTGAAAATTATTGTACTCAACGAAGACAGTGGACAGGACAAAAAAAAATCAATAATCTTCAATTGTTTTTTGTTTGAGGATAACTTTTGATCAGATGATCAAATTTGGCAAATTCTTTCAGCAAAGTGCTGTACTCACCGAATAGATTCAGATAAGACACAAAAGATAAAATTTGTAATTTTTTGAGGATAACTCTTAAATTTTTGCAAATTATTTTGGCACTCATTAAAGAAATGTAGATTTAATTTCTGTAATGAGAATAAAGTTTATTATTATTATTTTTATCAAAAAATAAATTTGCAGTGTAATTGTTTTCCGTTTTTTTTTACCAAAAATAGTGTTTTCTAATTCTTAAAGTACTGTATTCATTAAAAAGTTGTAAATAAGGTAAAAAAAATTAAATTCTTCGTTTTATTTGATTTCCGATTTCTTTTTTTAACGTGGACGAACAACGGTGTTACAGATTTAATGAATATTTAAATTTTGCAGAGTTACGAACAGCTTGAATATTTATATATTCAGACTACACTCAGTCTTGATTTAATTTTTTGAATGCTTTTGCAACAAGTACAGGTTTTCAATGATCGTTTTTTCTTTCCTCAAAAATAAGGCGGTGGGATATATTGTATGCTGCCATCAAAATGTTGCACGAGAGCCGCCACTGTACTGTGGTGAAGGAAGTCGATTACAACAAACAATTTTAAATCTTCTGCAGCCATATTAGAACTTATTGCATCACATATACAGGGTGTCCAATTTTAAGTTGCCACCCCAAATATCTCGAAAACTAAGCAACATGGCAAAAAAAATTTCAGATAAAAGTTGTAGGGTTTGGAGGGGGACATATGCTGGTGACCTTGAAAATGACCTTGGCGTTAATTTTCAAGGTCAAACAAAGGTCAACTTTCATTTTTCAAAAGGAACTCCGTATTTTTTATTGCGGGATCGTATTCTACGGGAAAAAATACATACTTTTTGTAGGAAACATTTTTGTAAAATGCTTTTTTAAAGAGTTTTTGTACGAATTTTGTCCGTCGTGTTGTTTGAAATCTGATGAATCCAGGCTGTGATTCATTCATGCATTAACCTCGGCATTAGCATTAAAGCCGTGTTTATGCTGCACATAAGAAAAAAAACTAACCTCCTATATGTGCCAAATTTTGCAAAGTGCCTCTTCATAAGGGAGACTATTTTAACTTTCTTCGTTACGAAGTACGAGAAAGTATTGTGATCGTGATTTTTTTTTCAAATTTTTTTTTACGGAAATATCCGTTTTGGGGTCCCTAGATGCCATTTCAACAATTTCTGGAAATATTTTTTTTGTGTCTGTGTGTGTGTGTGTGTGTGTTTGAACATACGTCTGATTTGATAATCTGAAGAACTGAAAAGCTTTTGGTAAAATTTCGTATACCGGAAGTGGGTGTTTACCTTGACTGTTTTTTGTTTTTTGCTAATATTTTCTTATATATGAAAAATATCACAAAAACATTTAAACAAACATTGAAGAAAACAAAGAAATGAACATCTTTTGCTTGAAAATATTTTTCATAAAATCATTGCTATTCGAGAAAAAAATTTATTAATTTTTTTTTAATTTTTGGTTTATAGTTATGAAATGATAATAGTTACAGCAAATTTATGTGAATAATAATTGTAGAGAATGCCAAAATGAACAACTTCTAAAGAATAAGTTTTTTTCGAAATCTCGTTAGTTTTTGAGTAAACTGAGTTTTTGAATTTGAAGTATAATTTTTCCATCTTTCATAATTTTGACGTTTTAAACGTCAGTTTCATTCGAGTTTACACAACGCTCGATGTACATTTAAAATATGATTTCAATTGAAAATAAACCATGAAAACGTAAATATAAATGGCTATACCATCAAATCGGAGAAAGTAACATGATGGCCACATCAGCATTTTTTAAAATACCACACACACACACAAATATTAGTGAGTGGTTTTATAACGTAAGTTTAAATAACAATAAGATATTTTTTACATAATATCTATTATACTGGTTTATAAATGTAAATTTATCAATATAATCTTACTTTTTGAATAACATATACAGATTCGTTCAATTACCAAACTTTTGATAAAATAAGATTAAGTATAGTTGTAAGTAGTATATTACCAAAATTCATTAAAATCTGACCATTACTTTTGAATCTATTACTTCATTTTTAAACGCGTCTGTTTTGCTTACCTCGCAAATTACGCCCGCTACGCAACGTAGTTGCGTCTTTTAGACTGCCCGCTTAAAAAGTGTTAATGATTATTACATAAACGTAAAACAAATTAGGTTAATTAACAAATTCTATTCATACAAGAGAATATTGAATTTATAAAATATTCCAAGTCTACATTTACCTTTTTCATTATTTATATTATTACCAAGCTATAATTACAAAAGAATGAAAGGAAAATCATACAACAATTTAACAACGAATGTCATTATTTTATTCAGAACCAGTTTTAATACACCTGCAACAAAGCAATAGTAACAAAATAAAATATTCCTAAAAAATATTTCCAACTAAAAACAATTAGAAAAAAAAAAATAATACTGTGTCGGTCAGATCTAATATCTTCGGTAAGATCCCCTGGAAGATGCCGCCCTCTTCTTATATCTGAGATTCATGCTCTCCAACTCGGGCGGCACCGTTTGGTTAGCCTCTTGCAAAATGCGCATCAACTCCTCGGCGTGCCTCGCGTCGCTCCAGGTGAAGTAAGTTATCGACACACCCGTACGACCGGCCCGCCCGGTCCTGCCGACGCGGTGCACGTAATCCTCGATGTTCCTGGGGAAGTCGTAGTTGACCACGTGGGTGATATCTTCGATGTCGATACCCCGAGAGATTATATCGGTCGCCACGAGGATCCTCTCCGTCCCGTTCATCATGTCCTCGATCGCCTGCTCCCTGTCGCACTGCTCCAAGTCCCCGTGCATGCTCGAGCAGTAAATTCCCGAGCAGGAGAGTTCGCTGGAGAGGAAAGACGCCTTCGCCTTCTTCCCCGTAAAGACCACGATTTTCTGGCTCTCGTCCGTCGTCTTGATGAAATCGAGGAAGTAATCGAATTTATCTTCTTCCTCCATAACCAGTATGATCTGTTCGACGGAATGCACCGCTGTTAAATCGAGAGAACCTACAAAAATTTGCACAGGATTCTTCATGTAGCTAATTGCTAAACGCCTGACCCCGTTGGGCCAAGTGGCACTCGTCATAACCGTTTGCCTATCCGGTCTTACCTTGTACAAAGTCTTGCGGATTTGAGGCTCGAAACCCATATCGAGCATTCGGTCGGCTTCATCTAACACAACGTACGTAATCACTTCGGGATCGATGTGCCCAGCCAAAACCAGATCGTCTAGCCTTCCCGGTGTCGCAATTATTATGTTCGCACCTTGCTTCAGCTCCGCTATTTGTGCCCTCCTGTCAGCGCCTCCGTAAATACACAACGATTTAATGTTCCTGTAGCTGTACTTGTTAACCTCTTTGTGGATTTGCAGCGCGAGCTCGCGCGTCGGTGCCAAGACGAGCGCCGACGGCTTGCCTTCAAATTCAGGCTTTAATTCCTGACTGTCGATGTGTATTAAAGCGGGTAAAAGGAATGCCAAGGTTTTACCAGTTCCCGTCTGCGCTATTCCAATCATGTCCTCGCCACTCATTATGACGGGCCACGCTTGGCATTGTATAGGTGAGGGTTTTACAAACCCGACCTTTTTTATTTCCTCTAATATTTCTGGGTAGTTATGGAATGCTTGAGCGAACGAGGATACTGGATTAGGAATGGGTTTGTTGGTTCCGTCATCAAGAGGCCTCTCGACCACCAAGTCGTTTAAACTTTTCCTGTAAACGGATACTTCTTCGGGTGCCATATTGGCCACTTCATCTAATTCTTCGTAGAAAACTTTTTTAACGGGAGGGAATGTCGACCAGTATTTCAGTTGACCTTGTTCATATTCCGCGTTTAACGCTTTCATATCAAACACCTCGGCGGCAGGTTGAGGGTGTGTGTTATTAGGAGTGTATTCAGATTTTTGAGTGTGAGAATCTCCGTACGATCGTGTATCTTGATTAGTCCACTCATTGCCTCCGTACGATCGGTCGTTATTATGGGAGAATCCTCTTTGCGGTCGCCCATTATTCTGTGAATTACCACCTCTATACGATCGATCATTATTATGTGAATAACCCCTTTGTGATCTATCATTATTATGGGAGTACTCTCGGTGTGATCTATCATTATTATACGATCGGCCATACTCCTGCCCGTTATTCTGTGAATAACCTCGTTGTGGTTGAGTGAAATAATCCTGCTGCTGTTGCTGCGGTGGTAGTGAATATTCCTGCTGCGGCGGTAGCGAGTACTCCTGCTGTATCGGCAGTGAATAATCCTGCTGCGGCTGCGGCACGTAATACTGCTGCTGAGGCTGTACGTAGCTCGGCTGCGAATATTGCTTTTGAGGCTGCTCGTCGTCGTCCCACGAATACTCTTGTTCGATCTGCTCGTTACCTTGCACGACCTCCTCCTTCGTATTCGGCGGTCGGGTCCACGAAGTATTGGTAAACGACCTGGAAGACCTGCCGGCAAGTGTTAGTCTCCTGATGCGCTCCTCAACGTCTGAAATTTGATCAGTGGTGCCGATTAAAATCACCTCCGTGTCCGTGCCAGATTTATCCTTCGTGATCTGTATTTTCGTCCGGGTGTCGGACTCCAAAGCCCTGATGTTCTGCCCGCCTTTGCCGATAATTTTCCCGATGCAGTTCGTCGGCACCGTTATGGATTTCTTTTCGTCACACATCTTGGTTTGTGTAGCAATGGACGACTTGGTTATAGACGTCTTTTCCGGTACGTGTTAAATGCGCGGTTTCGTGTCGTTCGGGGTGTTTTTATAACGCGCTCGGCGTTACGACACGGGGTTTTCGGGGTCCGCTTTGCTCCGCACTCGGTCGTATTGTGTTTTCGATTGCTAGTAAGGAAAACACGACTTGAATAACCTTAAAAAGTTACAGAAGGAAGGTGCGGGGTGGCGCTCCCTGTCGGCGCGATGGCGAGTGCGCGGCGAGCGGGAAACATTTAAATTCAAATTGTCTAGAATAGAAATAAAAATATAACACTATTTTAATATTGTGGCTTTTGATTTCTTTTATTTATTTATGCCCACTTGCACCGCAGCTACTTAATCATGATTAAAAAATTAATCAATGGTTAGCGGAGAATTGGCTTGCACCGCTACTTAATCATGATTAAAGTCCCCAAGAAACGTCATATATTTAACCAGCCGATTTTGGCCTAATAACTTCACGACGAATATAGTCGTCAAGTTATTTACATTTGGCAGACGATTTTGAAATTAATAACCTTTGTTTTGTCTTTGTTATTAAAAACGATGGATTTGGGAATAGTTGAGCAGATTGATGAAATCGATGGCTTGGAGGTTAATGATTTTATTAATTTTGGTTTGTTTACCTCATCCAATAAATGTAAAGTTAAATTCTGTCGATTTATTTGATGGTAATTTCCATCACACAATTTAATTGTTGTAGTATACGTAAGTTAGCATTTAGTATTCATATTTACCGCGCATTTGTTTTCTGTTCTCAATAGAACGACGTAAAACAACCAAAAAAGAACTTAAAATCCCTAGAAAAACGTGTGCTCTCTATAATAATACTCCGTGGTCGATAGATGCTTAATCACCCGACGGTGCAACAGAAATACTCTGATTAAAGTTAATCATGATTAAAATTTAATCATGATTAAGTTCTGCGGTGCAAGTGGGCATTAGTATTAATGTGCTGTAATATACTCTGGCCAAGCTATGAAGGCGTCTGAGCTGGTTAACGAAGGGTTGCCCTCATCAGAAGTGATTTAATATTTTGTTACTTTACATTCACAGATGTTTACACTTTACTTGCTAGGCTATTGGTGCACTATCCACTTCTATTTATGCATCGGTGGTTTTTAAAAGATTACAGATAGCACATCAGATGCCTTCATAGCGCGGCCAGACTTTATTTGTTGAAATTATCGAAGTAATAAGATTTTTATGATTAACATTAAAATAATTAATTATATCATTTCAATAACACTGCCCAACAGACGTTTTGGTGCCTGCGTTTTTTTAACTGTTTCTTGGTAATTTTCGGGTGCAGAATCCAAAATATAGCCGTCAGATTTGGTCTACCCGATCTAGTTTTTGAGATATTTGGTGTATTTTATAAAAAAATCATCTTATTTTTTAACTTACGTACATATTACATTATTACTATTGCTATTTTGTTAACTATCACTTATTTTATTATTCATTGGAGAAATTGAAAGTTTAAAAATAATACAAAACGCTGTTTTATGGTTAAAGTAGAGGTGTAATAGGGGCGGTGGGTGGTCCCTATCCTACCCTCCAATTTTGGATGTTAAACAAGATGCTACTTACATACAGAAATCAATACAAACGAGTAAGAAAGCCACTAAAATTTTATGTTGTTTTGATTTACTTATTTACTGGTGGAAATCTGGACGGGTGTGAAGTTAGCAATAGATTCCAGCAATAAATTTTAAATTACGTTTTTCCATTAAAACGGGCTACATAACTGAATGTTTCTATGATTATTATGAAACACATGAACATTGTAAACCCAAAAAAAATTTAACCCTTAATTGTCCTGTTTTGAAACCACCCCCACTTCCCCTCAAAAATAACTTCCGCTTTTATAACAAGAAGACAAATTCCAATATAAAATGTATTCTGTGGACACCCTAGAATCATAATCATAAAAAAACCGCAAAAATTGATAAACGTTCCTCACATAGTGCTGAATAATAATTATACAAAAACCGTAGGCACACCCCCCCATTTTTTCGAGAAAAAAATTAATTTTCGTAGCGCTGCATGACATTCACATATTTTTACAAAAAAAAAAACAGGGAAGTCATGCTTCCATAGGAAAAATAAAATCAGATAAACGTTCCTTATTTACTGCTGAATAATAATCATACAAAAACCGTAGGCACACCCCCCCATTTTTTCGAGAAAAAAAATAATTTGCGTAGCGCTGCACGACATTCACATATTTTTACAAAAAAAAACAGGGAAGTCATGCTTCCATAGAAAAAATAAAATGAGATAAACGTTCCTTATTTACTGCTGAAAAATAATCATACAAAAACCGTAGGCACACCCCCCATTTTATCGAGAAAAAAAATAATTTTCGTAGCGCTGCACGACATTCACATATTTTTGCAAAAAAAAAAACAAGGAAGTCATGCTTCCATAGAAAAAATAAAATCAGATAATCGTTCCTCACATTCTGCTGATTAATAATCATATAAAAACTGTAGGCACACCCCCCCATTTTTTCGAGAAAAAAAATAATTTGCGTAACGCTGCACGACATTCACATATTTTTGCATAAAAAATAAGGAAGTCATACTCCCATAGAAAAAATAAAATCAGATAAACGTTCCTTACTTACTGCTGAACAATAATCATACAAAAACCGTAGGCACACCCCCCATTTTTTCGAGAAAAAAAATAATTTGCGTAGCGCTGCACGACATTCACATATTTTTGCAAAACAAACAAGGAAGTCATACTCCCATAGAAAAAATAAAATCAGATAAACATTCCTTACTTACTGCTGAACAATAATCATACAAAAACCGTAGGCACACCCCCCATTTTTTCGAGAAAAAAAATAATTTGCGTAACGCTGCACGACATTCACATATTTTTACAAAAAAAAACAGGGAAGTCATGCTCCCATAGAAAAAATAAAATCAGATAAACGTTCCT
This sequence comes from Ocypus olens, assembly GCA_910593695.2. NCBI lineage: Eukaryota > Metazoa > Arthropoda > Insecta > Coleoptera > Staphylinidae > Ocypus > Ocypus olens. The sequence goes on along the minus strand of OU343062.1, from coordinate 5,190,336 downwards.
TATTTACTGCTGAATAATAATCATACAAAAACCGTAGGCACACCCCCCATTTTTTCGAGAAAAAAAATAATTTGCGTATCGCTGCACGGCATTCACATATTTTTACAAAAAAAAACAAGGAAGTCATGCTCCCATAGAAAAAATAAAATCAGATAAACGTTCCTTACTTACTGCCGAACAATAATCATACAACAACCGTAGGCACACCCCCCATTTTTCAGAGAAAAAAATTAATTTGCGTAGCGCTGCACGGCATTCACATATTTTTGCAAAAAAAACAAGGAAGTCATGCTCCCATAGAAAAAATAAAATCAGATAAATGTTCCTCACATTCTGCTGATTAATAATCATATAAAAAATGTAGGCACACCCCCCATTTTTTCGAGAAAAAAATTAATTTGCGTAGCGCTGCACGACATTCACATATTTTTGCAAAAAAAAAACAAGAAAGTCATACTCCCATAGAAAAAATAAAATCAGATAATCGCCTGCAGTTTTTTTATGATTATGATTCTAGGGTGTCCACAGAATACAGCTGTATTTTTTGTTTTCATATTGGAATTTGTCTTCTTGTTATAAAAGCGGAAGTTATTTTTGATGGGAAGTGGGGGTGGTTTCAAAACAGGACAATTAGGGGTTAATTTTTTTTTGGGTTTACAATGTTCATGCGTTTCATAATAATCATAGAAACATTCAGTTATATAGCCCGTTTTAATAAAAAAAACGTAATTTAAAATCTATTGCTAACTTCACACCCGTAAATCTAGGTACATGTGCACTAGATTGGATTGGCTAGGACTCACCCACCACCCTCCGCATCAACTGTACTTTGACCTACAACATCTTATTTGGTTGAAGATATTTCTTCTGCAATTCATTGGAGAAGTTGAAAGTTTAGAAATAACAAGAAACACCGTTTTGTAGTTTAAGTAAAGATAAAAACAGGGGCGATGGGTGTAATCATTGCATAGGGTTTTTATTGAGAAAAACGCAAAACCAAAACAAAACAAAAGTTGGCCATGGATTTTTTTATTATTAAAAAAAAGTAAATGGCAAGAAATAGTGTGCCATGAAATTTAACAAAACAAAATCTGCCAAATTTTAGTTATCTGCAAGCGCTTGCAAGGTTTAGATAATGATATTTCGGGACAGTAATATGAAATACAGTCGGGCCGCTGAGAGCTGCTCATCATTTAAAATCGCATGAATCAAGATTTAAGTAAACGTATGTCCGTAAGAAAATTTGGTGCAGCGCTGCAGGATATTTAAAAATTCTCGCGCACCACCTTATATATTTTCAAACCGGTTTATCATTTGGCGATTTGCCTTCAAAATAATTAAACACGTTAATCAACTGACTTTTTAGCGATTTATTTCTGAGCATGATAAATTAATTAACTATTAACTCGATTGAAATGAAATCTAAAGCGCAATACAAACAAACTTTTTACGGTTATGTTATTTGACGTAGCGCTCGCGTGTTTTGTGTGTTTATATGAAGCGTGCCAATGCGATGCAAGAGTCATGCGTGAGCTTAGACCTACGTTTACGCTGCCCTATTCTTTAACACGAACACACGTTACGTCTTTTATTCCATACTGTTTCGTACATGATAGAAAAAGATAGATATAAAATGCAAAGCAATTCTTAGTACGAAAATGCATGAGTCACCGTCAGCTCTCAACGGATGAACTATAGATATTAATTATATGATAGAATTAACATCTATTTCATATTACATATAATAATAAACGATATTAATAAAAAAAAACATTGTTTCAGGTACCAACGTCACAGACACCAATCCAAATCCCCGTACAAATACAAGTGCCCCAGCACCACATCCAAGTAACAGCGAACACAGACGAAGACGGTCAGGTAAGTACCGTCGTGCTGCCGACGGCCTCGGAGGCTATCACCATCATACCGAACTAACCGTTCCTCCCCGGGCGGAGGAATGGTCGGACCATAAAAAAAATGAGTACTCTAAGTGTAGGTCGTACAGCTGTGAGAGGGAGAGACACAAGGTGGAAACTTTATAAAAGTTTTACATTTATATATTTATTAACTCTATTATAGTTATGAGACGGGCGCACTTTTGCGCCCGCATCATTTGTACATACTGAAAGTATAATATATATATATATATTTTTATTTGATATTCGCTGAACCACGAGAATTTTGTTTTAGAGTGGGCCGGCTCCCAAGCTGGGTCCATGACGTGATACAATTTTTCTCTTGTAATTATTTGACGCAAGGTGTGTGGTACATTTTTAAATATATTCTAAACAAATCTATATAAATATATATAACAATAACAAAATTATGTATACAATAACGACACTTTTTGTACAAACCGGCGAGGAGTTTTTGTTTTGTTAGCAATAGAATTACGTTATGTTCGATTGAAGAAAAAGTATTATAGGTAAATTCGACTTAATTTTTTTAGAGAATATTTAATAATTATTTAAACTACGACTGCTTGCTAAATGGAGATATTTTTTTATCAGAGTAACTTTTCGGACCAATTATTAAAAGTCGTCGAGGTGTGTATCTTTCTTTTCCAAACGAGGGTAATTCTTTAGTTGATGTCGGGCTTTACAGAGCTTAAGATGTTATGTGTAATTCATTTAATATACGATTATATCTCTACGTATTGTCTTTTTATATGTTAATGTTTATTAATATTTATTTGTATATTAGAAAAGAAGGAAATACGATGAAATGAAATATCTTACTAATTGGAAAGTTTTGTATTAGATAGTAAAACTTTTTTATACAATGTTGATCGGTTATTTTCATTATAAATAAATATAAAAAGTGATATTTTTAATATAAAACTTAGTACCTTATCACCAAGCAAACGGAGCCCTCTCCCTCAACACCCTAACGCCTATCTTCTCCCATTCCGCAGGCCCTATCCACAACTCCTGAGCCGTTTCCAGGCACGACATGATCGCGGCGCCCTTCCAGGCGACCATCGAGGGATCCATGTCGCGGGGATTCGTGATGATGTCCAGCTGCTCCGCCCGGTACAGGTAAGGTATCTGCAGGCTGATTCTGTTCTGCAGCCACGTTCCGATGCCGGAAAATTTCATGCCGCCGCCCACTATCAACACGCAGCCGTACATTTTGCGCTTCAGATCTTCCGTAGGGCAGCGGTCTATGCTCTGCAGCACGGCCTGATCCAGCCCTAGGATCTGGCCCGGGTTCATGATGAACTCTTTATCCACGTTGGAGACCACCGTGTCGATTGCGTCGACGACTATGTCGTCGTCGTTTGTCGAACCCTGGTTGTTGCTCGGCTCGAAATATTGCTCGTTGAGAAGGTCCGAAGCTGACGGTTCCATGTTTTCTTTCAAGCCTGAAATATTGAGAAAAAAGGAATTTATAATAATAAAACACTTTTAACTTTGTTTTGTATAACTTATATATTTATTTTTGTGACTTAAGTTACCGAAACTTAAGTCACAAAAATAAATATATAAGTTATACAAAACAAAGTTAAAAGTGTTTTATTATAATATTTAAAATGTATAACGAAGTAGAAGCCTCCAGCATAAACAGGAATTTATAATGTTATTAACCACTTCGCGCCCATGCTGCTTTGATTTAATCCCAGGTTTGATTAAAAATTACTTCTTTGTTGTCGTTAACTTTTTCTATGAAATATGATTTCACCGTCACAAACTTTCCCATTTATGCAAAAAAATATGAAAAAATATTCCATAGATAGCGCTAAAGAAGTAATTTTTTTTGTACAATGTTTTTGTTTTCATTTTTCGCTTGTTGCCACATGTGGCGAACCTGGGCGTGAAGAGGTTAATGTCCGTTTGCACCGCACTGAGATTCAAATTTTTGGTTACTAAATCCCCCCTAACATGGCCTTGCTAAAAGTTGATACATGTGGCTGGAAAAACCCTGGCCACTTTTCCAACTAATGACACTAGGTGTCGCTGTTTTTTACAACGTTCTGGTTTTTGAATTAAAATTGGCTACGCTGATTTACACTGTGTATTTCATAATTAAATTTTACTGTCAAACTGACATCGAAGCAGATATAAGAACACAAACGAGGGTTTTGTAATTGTTATTTTGTTTCCCCGACAAATGAATTTGTTAATGGAAATTTTGGGTCGTGTTAACGAATTGGAGAGTCCTTTATTTCCACTTTATTTTAACCACCAGGGACCTTCTTTATTGTTGGCTTTGCAACTTTTAAAACTCTAATGATTTGACGAAGAAATTTCTTTAACCAAACAGTAATTTTCTTGGTTAGGTTAAAGTGGAAATTCAGGCCGGTCGGTGGGCCCAATCATATCCTCAAATTCTTGGAACACAAACTCGGGTTTTACAATTGTTAATTGATAAGAGAAGAATCAAATGGTTTATCATTGCTTCAACAAAAGAATTTGTTTGTAGAAACTTTGGGGCATGTTTAACGGATTGGAGAATAGGATAGGGCCCACCCCCACCCACCACCCTTCATTTCTACTTTAACTTAACTCAGAATCTCTTTATTGGTGGTTTTGCAACTTTTGAAACTTCAGTGATTTGACTGACAAGTTTCTTTAATCAAAGGGTTTTTTTGGTTAGGAATAAGTGGAAACGGCCTCGTCTACCGTAAAGTCTCTAATTAGCCCTCAGTGGTTTTCATCTGTTTGAGCCCCTACAAAATCATTTGGGTGACTGTCATTTCCAAATGGATGATGTCGTAATGCAAGAAGTTACTCATTGGCTGCGACTTCCTTTTTGCCGGCTTTCAAGGACCTCTATAGAGATGGGATAAGTTTACAGGCTGAATGTGTCAAAAAGTGACATAAATGTCGGGAAGTTATTTTGATAATTATTGCCGCTTTCCAGTTTTGCGACTTATTCATTGACTTACCCCCTCGTACAAATCTCCAACAACGTACTGTTTTAATTTTCCATTACTAAAGCGCCATCTCTTGACCGCCGCAAGAAAAATGAACGGGTTTTTTCTAGCTACTCTGTAGACTAAGCAAACGAACTTATGATTCAATTTCGAAACAAACGAAACACTTAAAACTTTGTTTTACCATTGTATATTTGATATATGTGGCTACAGGGTGTCCTAAATAGAGTAGGATTGCATGGGTATCTTTCTTATTCTTAAAGCTAGAGATCTGGTTAAATGGGCAATGTTGTTCAGTTTTCTATGCTGATTCGGATTACGTTGAGAAATTTTCAAAATTCCGAGCAGTTTAGAAAATATTAAAAAAAAAACTGAAAATCGCGATTTTCAAAAAAATCAAATATCTCAATAATTATTAAAGATGCGAAAAAAAGTTTTAAATAAAAGTTACTTGGTTTAATTAGGCAAACATGGAAATCAAGTCAAAATAAAATTCAAGATGGCGGTTTCCGAGATATTAATACCAACTTTCTTATTTCAAATGGCCGCCATATTTGATTTTCACACGCATAAATAGACTTTTTTTTTCTCTTTTCAACGATGTACAACAACCTATGTCAAAATAAAAAATAATGGAAATATTAATTGTTGTAAGTTTAAAACAAGTAGGCATAAATAAAAATAAAACAAAATTTGTTATAACGACTAACTGTCATCTTATCAGTTGTATTAATCATTCATACATGTGTATTGTCTTAAGTTGTTATAATATCGATGAATATTAATTACTTGAAATGGCGAATTATTCAATATCTGAACAATACGATATGTTTTGTAATTACATCAAGTGTTACAAAAACCCCCATCTTGCAGCACAAACACACCAAGCAAACTTTCCTGAAAGAAGGGAGCCGGACATTAAGGTATTTAAAAGATTGGATGAAAATATGCAATTGTATGGAAGTTTAAAAAACCTAAGAGAAATAGAAATATGATCGTTGATGATGAAGAATTAACATTGGCTTGTGTGGCAGCTAATCCGAACATTTCATGAATGTGAACATTGATGAACATTTTGAAACTATCAATGATTAAGAAAAATGTATTAGATAAAAATTGAACGGTTTCGAGGGGAGCATACAGTAGTGACCTTGATTTGACCTTGTGATATCTATGTAAGGTCAGGTGCAAATCAATGTGTGCGTTGAATCTCAAAAACTAATACAGGAATTAACATGAAACTTTGAACATAAGTCTTATTTGATAATCCCAAGAATAAAACAGCTTTTAGTAAAATTTTGTACACCAAAAGTGTAAGGTGTTTACGTTAACCGTTTTTAGTTTCTTTTCCATAATTTTTAAATATGAAAAATTTTACAGAAACATTAAGACAAATGATATACATTGATGGAAAAACAAAATGAAACACTTGAAATTTCGACCATTTTTAAATCGCCATAACTCGGCGTATTTTCAATCGATTTTGATGAATCTTTCAGGGCAAAAAACTTTGAAGTATCTTCTTCAAAATTCACTTTTTTTTCAAACACCCATAACTTTGCGCCAAATCGTCGTAGGAACTTCGTTATTGACTCGTGCGCAGGTAATTGAACACATTTCAATGCCCTTGTGGTGGATCGAGTCGACACATTTTTTCCAACTCGGTACACATTGTCAAAGTTGGACGTGTTTTTCTTGTTCGGGGGTTGGAGGGTTCGAAAAGGGATCACTCCAATCTGAGTTTACTCCCTTAAAGTAGAGCCAAAATGGGATCTTTTCCCGAAAGAATCATCGAGTTTGGTTGAAAAGTCGCCGAGTTATGTGCGAAAAACCTCAAAATGCACTTTTTTCAAACACCCATAACTTGGTGCCAAATCGTCGTTGAAACTTTGTTCTTCGAGTCCTGCATAGGGAATTGATCAAATTTTAATGCCTTTATGGTGGATCGAGCCGAAAATTTGTTTGTAACTCTGTAGACATCGTCAAAGTTGGACATGGTTTCCTGAAAAAACAATTTTTGTTCAGAGGGGTGCTTTAGGGGGCGGAAGGAGTTACGTTAAGTTTCGCATGCATGACTTTAAAGAAGACACTTCAAAGTTTTTTGCCCTCAAAGATTCATCAAAATCGATTGAAAATACACAGAGTTATGGCGGTCGAAACTTCACAAATTTCAAGTTTCATTTTTTTTTTCCTTCAGTATATCTTACCTTATTGAATCAAACCAATTTCTCATTCGCGAATCACTTACTTGAAAAAGTGAAGCATAATCTGAAGTTTTCCATAATTAATGAGCAGTTCTACTTCGCTTTTCCTTCATTATCTAATTTGATATAATATAAATACTTGTTTCTCTCTCTATTTACTTCAAGTTTGAAAGTGATAGTTCAAAATATAATTACTATATGATAAACAAGTGTGAAATTAACAAAGATAGTAATCTTTATTTCAATTTCTATAATATTAATTTTAATAAGTATTGAGCGTTTCAAAATGTCGATGAGATTTAATAAATCGAAAAAAGAGTTTCTACAAACGATAAATGCTGTTAAGTTAAAGTGAATAAATGTCCATTAAAAATGAAAAAGAAAACATTATTTTAATTTCAAAACTAAATTTACCCTTTAACTGCGGCTGTCGTTAATAAGCGACTCGGGTAAACTTTACCGTAACTACGGCTGTCGTCAATAAGCGATTCACATATTTTTTGCCGTTCTTTTATGCCGTGAATCGCTTATTGACGACCACTAGTAACATGATATGTTGGTTCAAATGGAATAAAATTTATCAAATTTTCAGTCTTTGTTTTTTTGCGTTCAGGCAGCCAGTTTCTTGAAAACTTTTTAGTAGCTAAAGGGTTAACAGTGTTCACTCTAGTAATTTATAAGATTGTTTTAATCTATGACATATTTAACAAGTTACTATTTTTTCTAAATCCAACCAAACTGAAAATGCACTTTATTTTATTAAAAATAATTTCAAAATCTATGACATATGGTTAATTTTTTTTCCGCCTTGAGTTGTAATTCGCAACAGAAATACTCGACGTATTGTATTGTGATTTTTTTGGGACTACCTGCGCTTCGCCGTACCCGAAAAAGGGGCTGCATGGTCTTGACCGTAAGTATGAAATGTCGTCGGGTAGGGCCACGTGCCGATCGGCAATTGCCCTGACATTTTTATGAGCCAGTGGTAATTATCACTTACCCCAACAAACTACCCCACCCATAAAATTCCGTGTGGATGAAATGTCCGAGTCCTGTCACCACTATCGGGCTTGAGCCCCAGTGGCGCCCGGGGCACAATACCTTTTTCCAGAAATCAATTATAATAAAAATTAAAATTATCCAGCAATTTTTTGTTTTGCGAACCATTTGGCGCCCCTTTGTGAGTAGCACCCGGGGCATGATGCCCCCCCATCGCTACGCCACTGTTGAGCCCCCTCCCCACCCCAGACATTTATGTACCGAGTCTTAACCAGCAAACCTGGCCATAGGAAAATATCGTTTTTTAAGAATTTTTATTAATTGTAATGCCATTGCTATATTGCACTTTTATCTAATGTCATATTCACGGATTTTCAGTTTACACATATGTTTTGCTATTATATGCGTGAGCCCCCCCCCCCCAAGACAAATTTCCGGGTGCGCGCCTTGAAACTATAGTTACATATATCAAATATACAGTGGTAAAACAAAGTTTCAAGTCTTTTATTTCGAAATTATATCAAGATGCATCACCAAGTAAACGCTGTCAATATTCAAGAATGAACTTATGATTCAATTTTTATAACTGGACGTCCCGTGACGTACCCTGTCAAAATTTTTTCCAAACTATTTTTATTGCACACATCTACATCATAGCTACCTTTTCGTCTAATCTCCCTCAAAAAATTCTCATCGTGCGGATCCTCGGGATCACCGACCGAGCGTTTCTGCGTGTGCACCATTTTGGGCCCGGTAACCCCAAACAGCTCCGGCGTGAATAAACTCAACGGAGCGACGATGCACTCGTCGCCGACCTGTATGGTGTACTGCAGAGCAACCTTCTCCGGCTGTTGCACGGAGAACGACTTCTCCTGAGCCCCACAAATATCTAAATTCACATGACAAAAATCCTCTTTTAATTTACGAAGCAACATCGTATCCAGCTTATTCACCTCACTGCAACTCTTATAGGGAAACCCGCATTTTTGCAACAACCAAAAGAAGGTCTGCGTGATGTCGGCGCCTCCGTAATCCATCCGCACCCGAGTGTTCGCGTGGCAGATCCCGTCCTCCACACAGGAAACCGAAGTTTTCTGATCCCCGACGTCGACGACGCAAGCGTAGCTCAGTCCCGACCCAAAAGTGGCCGCGACGTGATCCTGGACCAGGAAGCAACTTCCGAACTTCATCTTCATGAGGAGTAAAGTGTTTAATTCCCGCAGGTGGGTTCTGTTGAATATGTCGGGAATTATCAGCACCACTTTGTACTGTATGAAATCCCTGCGTTCGATTGAGAAATTCGTTTCTAATACATAAGTCCATATCGTCTCTAAATCGGCGAGGATTGCAGTGATCGATCCACCGGGCCCGTTATGCAAATTAAAATCGCCCCGACGGAAAGGAAAATGTACATTAAACGCGTCAACGGGGTTTATCCGCAACACATCATTCCCCACAACCACGTCCCCTTCCATCTTAACCCATTCACCCCCGCTGGCGTTGGTGACGTCCGGCTGGGTCCGCCTGTTAAAAGCAGCGATTTGTTGAGGCGGTGTAGCGTACCGTCTCCTTCCATCCGATTGCAGGCACGACTGCAGCGTATGCGAAACCCCCAATCTCGCTTCCTCTAGATCCTGGGCCTGTCCGAGATCTACGCGAGGGGGTATGAAGGGGTCGTCGTGCGCCAGGCCCCCGTGCAGCCTTCTCCTTGCGATGGCGTGGAGAACGGTCGTGGGGTTCAGATCGGCGGCCCTCCCGACCCGCAAGTTTAGGGACCCGGGGTGGATCACTATGATGGTTTTGGCGTTGGTCACCTCCGGGGGGTTGTCCGGCGGGGCAGGCATTTTGCTCGGTTTGTTTTCAAACATTGGGATTTGTGACATTTTTTAGCTTGTTATCATTCATGCAAGATGGCGGTTGTTTGGTTGAAAATGACCTTGAAATCTTGTTTTTTTTTTGTTATAGCGTGTTTGTTATAATTTTTGATAAGGGGAGGGGGTGGAAAAATACAATTTTGAAAAAGTGTGTCTGCTTTGGTTCGGAGGAAATCAACGGGGATGCCCAAGAATATTCGGTTGCCTATGGTTAATAAGTTTGTTTTGTTTACTTTTATCAAGTGAATTAATTTAGGCGCTATGTTTTCAAAATTGTATTTTTTAATCCGTCCGATGCCGCCCCTCCGACTTTACCCTACCCCCTGCGAGAAAAATTGGTCAGGCAGAATTCCTTTAATTTGCAAGCAAAAAAATTGCGTCCAAGTTGTTTGTATTTCTAATTAAATTCCACGGGGCTTGGCTAGGCTTGCCAGATCTAAATTTCGAAAAAGGGGTACATATTTTCGTAATATCGGTTTTCGACGAACAAATAAAGAAAATGAAAATGTACAGGTCCTCACAGCGCCGCGGGCGACTTTTGTTTTCAAAAAAGGGGCGTGAGAAAGCTGAAAATTTTTGTATAACTTATTTAGGAGCGAAACATGTTCCATAAAAGGTATTTTAATTTCTTTTTTGTAATATTGTTTTTTTATATCATTTCCGCTTCTGCCGCCACCGCTTCAATCGATTGTGATGAATCTTTGAGGGCGAAAAACTTTGAAGTGTCTTCTTCAAAGCCATGCATGCGAACTTAAGCGTAAACCCTTCCGCCCAAGCAACACTGTGAAAAAAAAATGTTTTTCCAGTAAACCACGTCCAACTTTGACGATGTGTACGGAGTTGGAAAAAGTTTGTCGACTCGATCAACCATAAAGGCATTAAAATTCGATCAATTCTCTATGTAGGACTCAAAGAACAAAATTCCTATGAGGATTTGCCACCAAGTTATGGGTTTTTTTGAGGGTTTTCGCACATAACTCAGCGACTTTGCAACCAAATTAGATGATGCTTCTTAAATTCAACAAACCTTACTTCATTGTTTATTATTAAACCTTTAATCCCTCCATAAATTACCGTTTAAATCATTAAAATGAATGAAGAATTGCGACGACATGACTTATTATTCCGGGATTTTTACGGCACGTTTTTTTGAAAAAGATTCAAGGGTTACAAATTTTTAGGTGATTTAACTTTAAAATTATCAAAATCATCCCTCAGAATTACTATTTACAAGCTTTTAAACATTTTACGTTCGCATTTCCACGCCTCGTCGCCATCTATTCGACGATAGCCGAACTACTAAGTGATGTTTTTGAACAGCGCCAAAATGCTCGAACTTTATACCTATAATCAAAAAGTTAATATTCAGCAATGCGCTTTACACGAAACGATAGACGATTTAATTCCGAATCGAACGGTGTATAAAATAGCTGAGGCAATTCAGCGGTTTTCTTGTAATTTGCGAATGAAAATTAAGCACGACACACTTACCGACATTTACAGTTCACTGTAACTTAAAAAATAAACACAGAACAATTTGCTATATTCTCCAATGAAATACGGGACCCAACACTTATTACTGATTATTAATTCAACTTTTTATATCATTACTGCGCTACAATAAGAGAAATATTTGAGGAATCCTAATCTTCATAGAGGGTACCCTCTGTTATCGTGGGGCTAAACTACGTTTTCATTTGTGGATTTAATAATTGTTTTAATAATGAAAGAATATTTAAAAACTTAAGAAGAATGTTATCTTATAATAAAATAAATTTACTTGTAGATATTTTCGAATTTAAATTGCAGAAACAATACATTATAATATATCCGCCTAATCACAGGCAACCCGATATACGCGTGAGTACTATTAATTTATTATTAAAAACTTCCAATTTTAAACGTGACAGTGACAAAACCTTAAGTGTAATCCTCAATAAAGCTTCAAAAATTGTGCAAATATTTAAGTATTTAAGTTGCAGAAATAATTATATTACATAAACGCCAACTTACAGACAACGCAATACACCCATACCTAATATTAATTTATTATTAAAAACTTCCAATTCTAAACGTGACGGATAAAACTATAAGTATAATCCTTAGTAAAGCTTCAAAAATAGAGGCAATATTTAAGTATTTAAATTGCAGAAATAATTATATTATATAAACGCCTACTTACTAGCAACCCAATACACGTGTAACTAATAATGATTTATTATTTAAAACTTTCAATTGTAAACGTAACAAGGACAAAACCATAAGTGTAATATTTTTAAAGCGTTACCAAGGACTACACTCATACTTGTGCCCGTATTATGTTTAAAATTGAAAGTGATTAATAATAAATTAATATTAGTTATTCTATATTGGGTTGCCTATAAGTAGGCGTTTATATAAGACCATTGTTTCCGCAATTTAAATACTTAAATATTCGCACTATTTCTTAAGCTTTACTCAGGATTACACTTATGGTTTTGTCCCTGTTACGTATAAAATTAGAAGTTTTTAATAAATTCATTAGAGTTATGCGTATATCGGGTTGCTTGTAATTAGGCGTGTATATTATAAAATATTGTTTTTGGAATTTAAGTACGTAAATATCCACAAGTGAATTTATTTAATCATGAGACAACATTCTTTTTAAGTTTTTAAATATTCTTTGATTATTACAACAATTATTACATCCACAAATTATTAAGTAGTTCATCCCCACGATAACAGGTAGAGCCCTCTACTTAGATTATGATTTCTCGTGTATTTCTCTTATTGTAATGCATTAACAATATAAATAGTTGAATGATTAATCAGGAATAAATATTGTAACCCGTATTTGATTGAAGAATATAGCAAATTCTTCTTTATTGAATTTTTATGTTACAGTGAGCTGTAAATGTCGGTAATTGTGTCGTCCTTAATTTTCATTCGCAAATTACAGAAAAACCGCTAAATTTCCTCAGCTATTTTATACACTATTCGATTAAAAATTAAATCGTCTACCGTTTCATGCACAGCCCATTCCTAAACATTAACACTTTGACAATAAGTATAAAGTTCGAGCATTTTGGCGCTGTTCAAAAACATCGCTTAGCAGTTCAGCCACCGTCCAATAGATGGCGACGAGGCGCGGAAATCCGAACGAAAAATGTTTAAAAGCTTCTAAATAGCAATTCTAAGGGATGATTTTAATATTGTAAACATTAAATGAGCGCCAAACATATAATCCATTAATCTTTTGAAATAAAAGTGCTGTAAAAATCCTGCAATAATAAATATTTTTTTTATATACGCACTTCTTGAACGCTTTGATGGAATGGGGTATTTTTGGTACCCCTTCGGATTTTTTGAAAAAGGGTATTTCTAAAATTCCATACAGGGAAAAGGGTATTGTACCCCTAAAAGGGGTACGTCTGGCAAGCCTAGGCTTGGCCCTCTTTGTCGGATTCAAAGTGTCACAGGGAAACTAAAAAAACTCTTTTTAGATTTATTTTAAATTTTCACTAATTGGCAAATTTTCCAAAAATCTTACTCGCGGTTTCGGAGCTGTGATTTTTGACGTGTGTTTAGTTAAAGTTCTACACATAACAGTGACGGTTCGCGGGGTTTTTTCTGGTACGGCCGAGGAACAGATAGGTGCGGTCACGCAGCCAGCCGTCTCTGCAACCGACCCTACCTCTTGTTCCTCGGCCGTACCAGAAAAAACCCCGCGAACCGTCACTGACACATAATATTTGCGTCGGTACATTTTCTATTTGGTAACCCTTCGACGAGAAATAAGTTCTCAAAAGGTGACCAAAATGCTTCGGTCCGTCTTAATGCTTGTTCCAAGGAGCTGAAATAGGTGGAGGTATATCTATCACCACCTTTGCTGATCTAGCTCAGCTGGTATACTAGTTCCACCTATTTTCAAAGGCCATTGGATAATTTAGTGCGCTAGTAGCTAGTAAACAGACTTTAGGAGAATTGACCGATTTACGCGCTTGTCGCGAATATTTGCGTCTTCTATGGCTTGAAATATCATTAAAAAAACTCGTTAGTTTTTTTTTCCTGCATCTGTGACGAATTGAAAATTGCGAACGAGTTCCGGTCGGCTGAATAAAATTAAACGTTACGTTGCGAAAAATTTAAATAACCCGTGAATCGTGTGAAAATCTGGTCCGATCGCCGAATACCCTCGAAGCTGGGGTAATTTAAAAATCTTGTTTTGTAAATATGCCTGTTCTCGCCATTCGCACCTATTCGCTATTATTTACTTGCGAATAAACCGGTTTCCATTGTGACGCCCGTCGGATTTGCATTAGGGGTGTTTCCCCGCGTTTTCGCGTCCAGTTTTGCAACCCTCGGGAAGAATAATCCCCCCGCCGTCTTTCGCCGTGGCGCACAACGCGCAGGAATGGCGAACGTCACTTGTTTCTGTTGTTAATTACCGTCGCGCTCTCGCCGAATCCACGGGGTGGAAACCGTGAACCTGATAAGATGGTAAGTTCCGAACCCGCCGCGGCGCGCCCCTGATTTTTCCGCGTGCGGACATTTTCCGGCTTTCCCGTTCATCAGCGTGACGCAATTTTTCTAATGGCGGGTAATGATTATTTTCGTTTATTTGCACCCAGTCGCGTTGGTTCTCTTCAGGCAATATAAGTGCGAGAGAAAGATGAATTTCTCACCGTTCGGAGGACACTTCTCCACGACAATCCCCACGATTCACCAGTTTGCCGCTAAGTTCACACATGACAGCACCAACAATGTCCTGTGCCCCCAGGAAACCAATAGCAATAGGTAATCGTCTTAACGCCACCACTGGCGCATTGTAAACGCTTATCGGTGAACAGGTATACGGCGAACGGGGTGCCTTCGTTCACGCAGCACCACCCGGCCACACCATCCCAGCAGCACATGGTGAACAACAAGTACCCGCCCGCCACCAATTACCTCAATCAGGGCGTCTACAGCAACCAGAACGTGCGGCAGGACAAACGCTATGAGCACCACGAGCTCGCTCAGGAATTGTGCGCTGCGATGCAACAGCAACAGAATCAGTCACAGCCGCAACAACAAACACAGCAATCCACACAAGATAAACAAAATAATGATAAGGTAAATACATTTTTGCTATGTAAGAAAGTTATAGGAGTTACTATACACGGTGTAGTGGATCAAAACGGAACATAGGATTTTCAATGTTAATTTCTTTATACTGGAATATTACCTCCCCTGATCATTTTAGAAGAAACATGTAGTAAATAAATGTTTTGTAGAGTAAAAATTCCTGCATGCAGTCATGCTATTATTTATTTTTTAGCATTCATAAAAACCCTAAAAAATGATAAAATAAAAATGATCATTTTCACGAAAGCAATGGTTGCCATGAAATTAAACAAAAACGGTGCACTGTTGATTTGGCTTCTGTCAAATTTATTGAATATTTAATAATTTTTTTTTTAATGTATTCTATTCAAGAAAAAATGCAAATTGTGAAGTGGTGCTATGCTGGTAGCAGTTTCCGTGAAGTGGGGGATATGTTTGCGGTCAACTATCCCGACTCTCCAATACAACGATCCAAAGGTTGGCTCATGAATTTGAAACAACTGGCTGAATATTACAGAATTCTAAGAGGACATCAAATGCAGAGCAGAATAGTTTACCAATAAATGAGAAGACTGGCGAGCTTATGGTCTCAGGTTCCGTAGTAGAAGATCCAAACATAAGCTTAAGACAAATTGCTGACAAGTGTGCAATTCACTATTCAGAGGTATTTAAAGAAGCATCATTTTCACTCGTACAAATACCAGTGCCACCAAGAAATATTACAACGTGATGACCCGCACTTCACAAAAACTGCTACCACCATAGCACCACTTCACAATTTGAACTTTTTCTTGAATAGAATACATTTTTAATGAAAAAATTTGTAAACAGTTATGAAATGTTCAATACATTTGACAGAAGTCAACAAATCAACAGCGCGCCGTTTTTGTTTAATTTCATGGCAACCATTACTTTCGTGAAAATGATCATTTTTATTTTATCATTTTTTAGGGTTTTTATGAACGCTAAAAAATAAATAATAGCATGACTGCATGCAGGAATTTTTACTCTATAAAACATTTATTTACATGTTTCCTCTAAAATGACCAGGGAAGATAATATTCCAGTATAAAGGAATTAACATTGATAAGTTCTTTCATAAGTAAACAACCAATGAGATTCGTCCATTTTTGTCGAACGCCGCACGCTACAGAAACTTAGAACGTCAATATCACTGAGAAACGGTAAGACCCCGCGCGTCAGGGCGATTTGTTAAACTTAGGCTGATAAGACCCCCGCTGTCGGTGTCGCTGTTCAGATTTATATCATATTCATAGATACCCTTGAATAAAAAATTACGATCGATCTGTCAACGTATAAACATGTCTGAATCACGCTTCGGGACAGAATGCGATGAAGCAATTAATAATTTAATTACAACACCAAAAAACACGGTCAAAAGTAAAAAATACGTATGGAAACTGTTCCAGCATTTTTGTGAGGTAAGAAAATACGAATTGAAAATTGTACTTTTAATAAATAGCTTTTCAAGTTTTGTACATAATTCAAGAACTTATCTTACCGAATGTACCTCGGGCAATGATAAATTCGAGATAATTTTGACTAGTTCCCTCAAGTGCGTTGCTTTAAGTAATTGCCCTCCGCCTGACGGCGTCGGGCAATTACTAAGCAACACACTTTCGGGGTTTAGTCAAAATTATCGCGAAATTATCAGTGCCCTTGGGACATTATAGCTGACAATTGCCCTCATTTACTTAATAACCAATGAAATCGAATAATGTTGATGACATGATCCAATAAAATTCTAATTACGATGCGTAACAGACCACGCAGCATGTTATGCATGGCAATTCACCCTGGGTGGTATCTAATCAGATAATCCATCATGTTGGTATTGCCTAGCAACGCGTTAGTACATTATCTATAACATATAAAACGTCAGTTATTGTCGGACTTTTAAGCAGTTTGCTCCTGAATTCGATCTGTTTGTATTTTCGGGTGAAGTGTTAGTGCTTTCATCAGTAATAGTATTCATAGACAGTTCTCAAAATCTTGGTAAGCTCATTTTTACTACAATTATTATGGCGCAGATTAATACACGTCTGACACCTAGTGTCACTAAATTTAACTTTTCAAATTATGAAATGTGAACTTTCTGTTCGGCCAATTGTCTTCTCGAATAGGCACTCGTTATATTACTGTTGAAAATCCCATGTTCCGTTTTGTTCCACTACACCCTGTAGAAGAAACTTGATAACGGAACTGTTGATGATTGTTGATATAAATACTAGGCATGGGTTGACAAATAAATCAAATCTTTGTTAATGAAACACCTTATTTATTATTACTGATTAATAAACGGCTCTTGTAATCCACCAATCAAAATACAGAATTTTGTTTACATCTCCTAGCAACGTCACCTTTCACAACGAATATAGAACGTTCTATAATCGGGGGCAAAGGTCCATGTTCCTTTTTAAAAATATCGAAGTAGGTTTTCAAATTTGACGTTTCTCTAATAAAATGTTATATTTGAGTCGTTTATTAATCTCCCTAAAATAAACTCGATGTTATTTTTTCTCTCGGATATAGATGCTATTATTGCACTCAGTTTGGTTTTCACTTGGTAAAAACTCTCGAATCAAGGGACAAAGAAAAAATCTCTATGATTTTTACATGCCCTTGATTCTCGTGTTTTTACCGTGACAACCAAACATTCGTGTAATAATAGCATCTATATCCGAGAAAAAAATAACCTCTTGTTTATTTACCCCCGACAATAGTTACAACCTTATTAAATTTGTCATTTTTTCGATTGGTTTTTGGCGTCGACTACGAGGTTAGGGTTAGGGTTATTAGAATAAGAGGACGTTTGTTGGCAGTTTCCCGACACTTGTTTCGAGGTGTAGAACTCATTCTCAAAGGCGTACAATTAATCACTAATACTAAATAAATAAAGTGTGTAATTTTTAGCTACGTTTAAAAAAAAAGTTGGCTTGGTAACTCCACTGCCTCACCTCTTTGTCTATTTTTGATAAAGTCTTATTTTGTTACCTCAAAATTTTGAGAGTATACAGGGTGTCCCAGACCACCAGTATCAGGCTATTTTTTTTGAGAAAACGGCTCGTCGGAGAGAGTTGGATCAAAAAAATGTATTACAAAGGCTTATTAAAGAATCGAATCATGATATTGTTATTTCCAAAAATGGTTGACATCCATGAGAGCTTGTGAAGAACTCCAGGTTTTTAAAGGGGACGCTAGGTCGAAAGTGGTATTGTTTAAAAGGTCTTTAAAAAACAAGCAACTTTTGTAGGCACCCATTTTGCATAATAGCTGACAAGTTCCGTAATATGCGGCTTTTAAACATGTCTTAAGACTTGGTTAGGTTTCTCAGTAAAAATATGTTGCTACATAATCTTTTGGCTGTCAAGTCCGATTTTTTGTAATACAAGTAGCAGTTTATGAAATTTCGCAGAAGAGGCCAAGAGAGAGATGTTAGCGCTTTTCCATAAGTCCCGCTCGGGAAGCAAGTATCTGGCCCGTGCTTTCTTTCGTAGCCTCCTATGCCAAACTTTCACAAGCTATTCTTAACTTTCGGCCTTGAAATTATATCAGGTCATCAGGTATGAAACTTGTAGTTGAAAATATTGGCAATATTAACAGCTGATTATTTGACATTGGCTTAACATTTTGCTGTTCTTTTTTCTTTGGTAGAAAGTTGCACATCTGGCTTATTTAAATAATATAATTATAATCTCTAAAAAATATTAAACACATGTTTAATAAATTATTTTTGTTGAAAATGGAACTGTTGACAATTCGCAGTATTATAAAATATGAGTTCTTGCGTGGAACTACGGCATCGCATTCCTCACGAGTAGCGCTCATCCCCTTCTCTCCAATCAGCTGGATGCTGATAACGATAATATATTCAAGGGGGCGTGATTATAGTTCTCGCCTTTGTGTGAGCCACGCATCGTATATAGCAAAAAATGGAAAGGGTAGATACGTGATGTTTCCGAGCCCGCCTCCAGTTTTGTTCTCTCTTTAATATGACTTCTCATAGTCGCTCGTCACATCTGAATACCGTGATCTTAAATAACGATCTCCATCCATTTCAATCCTCTTTCATCTTCCTTTACTGTTGAACATATGGCTTTATATTAATTGGTAAAAACATAATTTTCAGACAAAACAAGAGAATCAAGACGACCGTGCACGCAACCAGCAAGTAGCACAACAGCAGCAGCAGCAGCAGCAACAACAGCCACCTCAACAATCGCAACTGCTCACCAACACGGGCTCGATGCCCTCGGCCTGGCAGAGTCTGGCCACGCCCGGCTCGACGGTCGCCGACTACCTGTCCCACCTGCCCGCTTCCACGCTCCCGCTGAGCCTGCACCACTTCCTGAAGTATTCCGCCGAGACAATAAAGAAGGAAACCAACCACCAGCAGCAGATCACGATCCCCAACGAGGGCAACCTGAACCTGCTCCACGCGAACAACGCGCTGAACGGCAATAACCTCCCCCCCAACCCCCTGAGCCTGAACGCCATCAATCCCTCGGGGAACAATCTGTTGGGGGCGAATTCGATCAATACACTGAGCAGCCTCTCGACGATTAATACGTCTCAGCTGCAGACCGGCGTCAGTACGGCGAAGAAGAAGAAAAAGAAAAAGGTTGAGAAGGAGAGGAAAATTAGACCAAAGGTATGTTAAACTTAAACTTAAAGAATGCTGAAAATTATGGTAAATTAGAAAACGATGGCTCGTGGATCTTTGTAGAGGAGGCTAACGGGTCTATTTTATAACAATATTAATATTAATAATATTAATAATAAACTTTATTTAGCACTGCTGCTATAAAATACAATTGTTATAATATTTTGATAAAAATTATGCATACAAATTTAACATGGTATCAATATAATATATTTTACTTAAACTATAAAAATATGTAAATAATATTAAACCTATAACTATTCACTAATTTACACAGCCACCTTCAATCGTTACAATACGATTCGTTGGCTAACTATAATCGTTCGGAACGTCAGTTGTAATGTTGTGAACGATTTAGGTTAAAATGTTATTTTGTAACCAACATCGTTAGGCGTTGATCTTGAATGCTTATTCGTAACGATGAACTTATGATTTTAGAACGAACAGTACACTTGTAGCTCACTTCATTTCTAATTTCGTCAGCGTCGTGACAGTTGACGTTTACATTTCAAATCTAAACATTGTGCTTATTTTTGCGGATACTTTCAAAAATAAAATTATAATTAAACTGAATTAATTTAATTAAGTGATGAAGTGTTAATAATGACTAAAAGTGAAAGTCGAAGTAGTGTCGTGAAAAATCTTGCCCCAGAGATCACTGCACAGCAGTATCAAATATATCTAGAAGAGTTACAATGGAATGAAGCTCTTCGAAGGAATAAATAGTCCCAAAACCCGGATATTTTGGATGAATCATGGAGGTCATTAGCCCTACTATTAAATGCAGCAGTAGGACCAATAAAAAAAGTTGAGCAATAGATTATAGAAGTATTTCTTAGATTTGTCTATACATGTTTCTAAAGCTTTCTCCGAGAATAAAGAAGGACTTGTGTCTCATAAATACGAGTTCATCTGCTGACTTCTTCCTCGGAAAATATATTTTCTAGATTTGTAAATAATTTTCTAGTAATATAGGAATAACAATTTTGCATTGTAACACAATGTACAATGATATTATGTAGTTAAATAAACATTAACTTATCTTCGTTCCAATATATAATTCCTATCCACCACAAATTACATGAGAAAATTAAATATAAATATATAATTCATATAGTATCAGGTCAAAATATCCGTTAACGATTGACAGCGGAGCTGTCGTTCCCAAACGATTACAATGGAACGATTACATCGTTTCGTAACGATTATGAAAAGTTACAAAATTGAGTTTCATTGAAAAATCGTTATCGGAACGAGAATCGAATTACAACGATATCGTTACGAGTTATAAAATAGACCTGTAAGAGAGAGATGCCGCTCGTGCTGCACTACTTACTCCTATAGAGGAAGCTATGGTTACAAACAACGAGCCGTCACTGATGCCAATCCAAATTAAAACTCTGCTGATCTTCCTAAACCCAAAATTCCATCACAAAAGTTTTGGATGCTTCCGTATATCGGAATAGGGAGTTTTGTTTTAGTTTTTTCGACTCGGTTCAGACTGTTTTGGCGACTGTCAATAATCACTACGAAGCACGATTCGTAATCAAATTTGATTAGTGTTTGTAAGAACTCTGGTTTAATGAGGTTCGAGGATGTCTGACAAGGGAACTAACACTCTGATTTTAATGAAATTTGATGTGCAAAATATTCAAACGGATGTTTTTCATAACATGGAAAACATTTTGCGCTGATTTCATTTGAAAAATTGTTAATTCATTTATACCGAGTGTCTGGGATAAGGGGCGAACATGGGGATTTAACATATAAAATTAAATATTTGTACTTATTAGCTCCCCTATTCATTTTAGAGAAAAATTGCAAAGGAATATTTTTTAGAGAATTAAAAATTGTAAATGTATCATCCATTTAATTTGCGTTTGTACCAGAATTCACCTCAGAAATAATAAAAATAAGTTTAACCATTTACCATTTAATAAAAACCCTTGCCATGACTTTGACAAATGTCATGTTACGGTGAGAATAATTTTGCTAGTCAAATATCACGCATTGTAATTACCATGAACAATAATCTGAGTTATTCCTATGAAGAGAGCGTATTCATTATCAAAACATTTTGCAGTGGTGTCAGTTTACTCAGAGTTCGTGACATTACATGCAAACGGAACAGAAGAAACAACGATGAATTGGAAGAAACAGTTTCGGGTTTGATAAATGCTGAACCAACAACTAGCATACAATGCATTGCTCGTGAATGAAACGTGTTTAAATTCTCTGTACAGAAAATTCTGAAGAAGCATGGTTATCATTGCCATCAGGAGATACTGTTAGTGGATGAAGAAAGGAGGCGTGTATTCTGCGAAATAATGCAGGATCGATCAAATACAGACCATAATGAATGCTAATAATTTACTTCCATATAACAATAAAACAGTAAACATTCAGTTTTTTAATAGAAAGACACCAATTGTTAATGTAAATCAGAGCACCAAATTTCTTGGGATTGCTGAGGACGAGCAACTCACCTGGTGTCAGCATGTTGATTATGTGTGTAGTAAATTAAATAGTAATTACAATGAGTGAATTGATATCTGACTAGAAAAATTATTCTCACCATAACTCATGGCAAGGGTTTTTTTTTAAATGGTCCATTGTTCAACTTATTTTTATTATTTCTGAGGTAAATTCTGGTACAAACCTAAATTAAATGGATGATTCATTTACAATTTTTAATTCTCTAAAAAATATTCCTTTACGATTTTTCTCTAAAATGAATGGGGGAGCTAATAATTACACATATTTAATTTTACATGTTAAATCCCTATGTTCGCCCCTTATCCCAGACACTCGCTATATATAGGGTGTCCCGGGAGGAATCTGCGAAATTTTTGGGATGCATTATTTCATTGGTAAACGTTAAGTTGCAGGCATTTTTAAAATAATCACATTTACCCGTTAGGTTAACTTACAAATGACATAAATAAATAATCGTGAAGCCTACCTCCTGCAACAAGCCATAATTCACTAACTAACCTTTCTGAATCGGACCTATATAAGTAATAATAATAATTTATTGCCCAGACGAATGTCCAGTTAAAGAACAAATCCTATTGTAGTGCACAAATAATGTTGATATAACTTTTTTGTTTAAAGTTACACCAGATTGGCAGATTCCTCCCGGGACACCCTGTAGATCAGTGTTTCCCAACCTTTTGTGTTCCATGCCCCACCTAAGCCTTTCTAAAATTCTTATGCCCCCCTATGTAACATATACATAATTTGTAATATTAAAAAAACTGAATTGTTCACCTAAGAAACTTGAATGATCGGTTTTAGGAAGAAATTGTTAACGAAACACAGTAAGTATATTTTCAAAACATATAATAATATTGTAAATTCCTTCGCTACTGCGTTCTCTAATATTTATTCCACGACCACTAATGTTAATCATTCTCAATCATACTCAAACAGTAACTATTTTGATGTGTCGCCGTTTAAGGAAACTGATATCTTATCTGCTATTAAAAAGCTCAAAAATAATAATACGTCCGGTGATGATCAACTTCCTAGCTTTTTTATTAAAGACTGCAGATACATATTTGTCAAACCCTTATTGTCGATAATTAATTTGGCTGTTCGGACGGACACTTTTCCAGAATTGTGGAAACGTGCGCGATTGATTCCTGTATATAAAAAGGGTGACAAGTCCAGTATTGGTAATTATAGACTGATAGCTGTTTTATCAAATTTTGCTAAGGTATTTGAACAAGTACTATATACGACACTGTATAATCATATAAGATCTTCAATTTCTTTACACCAACATGGCTTTATGAAGGGTCGGTCCACAGTTACTAATCTTGCAATTGTCACCAAATATATTAGTGAGGAACTAGAAAAGCGAAATCAGACTGATGTAATATATACAGACTTTTCCCGAGCATTTGATTGCGTAAATCATACAATTTTATTAAATAAACTTGCAACGTTTGGGCTTGGTCAACGTACAGTGAACCTGTTTAAATCTTATCTCTCATCTCGAAGTAATTATGTATACTATAATGGACAGAAGTCTTACGAATTCATTTCAACATCTGGGGTGCCTCAAGGTTCTAATCTTGGCCCCCTCTTATTTGTGATCTTCATTAACGACCTTATTGATTCCTTAACTTGCAACGTTTTAGCGTATGCGGATGATTTAAAAATATTTTACAATATTAGTAACCTGCATGATTCAATTCAAATAAAAGAAAATCTTGACCTTAAGATAGGTGGTGTCGTCATAATAAACTTAACTTAAATGCAAATAAATGTGTTACTGTCACTTATGCTCACACTCGCATGCAATGTCGGAACTATCACTATAATATAAATGGCCGAAGTTAAAGACTTGGGCATACTCTTCGATAGTCAAGTCACTTTCAAACAACATATTCATTCGGTACATACATCAGGTTCAAAGAAGTTGGGATTTATTATGCGTACAAGCAAATATTTTAACAACTGTGACGTAATTAAGTGTCTGTACTATGCGTTTGTTCGTAGTCGTTTAGAATACACCTCTTTAATTTGGAACCCTCACTATACAAATCTATCACTATTATTAGAGAAAGTACAACGCAGGTGCTCAAAATTTCTATCTTTTAAATCTGATGGGTCTTACCCAGAAAGAGGGATTGATTATGAAAACTTACTTTTACGACATGACATCGAGTCGTTATCGAAACGTAGAGAACTAACTAGCGCTAAGTACATGGACAAGCTATTTCAAAACGCGGTAGATTGTCCGGATCTTCTGGCAAAAGTTAACTTTTATGTACCACGATTAACATCACGGCAAAATCAAACATTTTACACTCCGTCTAGAACCACAACTCTGCAAAAATCACCTATCTTCAGCATGAGCAGAAATGCAAATAAGATGTTTCATGATATTTTTGTATAGTGGGGATTACTTCCTATTGATTATTATTTAATATTAATTTTGAAGTTATATACATATTTTGTAAGTTATATTGTCCAGTAATTGGTGTACACTGTTGGGTAATAAAGTTATTATTATTATTATAATGAAGAACTAAAATTTAAATTCGAAATAATTTTTGTAAAGATTTTTTCTATATTAAATGATTATTTAAATTTAGTGAGATCCTTGCGCTTGATGCTTGCTGCACAGATATTTTATGTTAGGTTTCAATTTGGTTAGCTTCAGTCTCAAGTCTCCACGTTGTGTTATATCTGGACGATTTCTTTTTTTTACCAGTAAATCCTTTTCAGCACTAAATCCACATTCAGCTAAATATGAAGATGGAAACGGCAACAATAGTTTTCTTGCACATTTGGTTGAATTTGGGCATTTGATTTTTCTTTCCTCACAAAGCCATGCCATCGCTCCTTTTATATTAAATAAAGGTTTAACGGATTTTAACTGACTCATCATTTTGCATTTCTTTGTTTTAAATCAGACAATCTTTCTTTTAAATCAGCGGATAGAATTTTCAGATGATCGACAATAACAAGTACAGCTGTATCATTTACTTCACATTTTTGGAGCCAATGAAACTGTTCAAAGTTTTTGTTGTTAATATATTTCTGACATAACTCAATAAGGGTAATGAAATCAAATATCTTCGCTTTTGCATCGACAAGAGTTTTATTTGTTCCTTGTTGCTTATTTAATATATTTAGTTTTTCAAAGATATCGGCTAAATAACTCACAAATGCTTTACAAACGATTGTTAACAGATACTTCATTTCAGGTCTGCATTTTGTTCTTTACAAAATAGCTTGAAGAGACGCTCACATTTCGCATTAGCTTTAATAGCATTGATACACTTTATTATTGAATATAGTACTACATTTAGTACAGGCGAGATGTTTTTAGCTACCAAGTTTTCCCTATAAATAACATAATGCACAAGAATCTTCTAGATTCTTTCATCAATTTTAAGCAGCCATTTTTTTGCCCATTATAATAGGAGCACCATCTGCAGCACAAGATGTTATATTTTTCATTGGTATATTATTGACATCTAAGTAGTTTTTTTTATATTACATGGTAGTGGTGTTTTCTAATCTTTTACAGAACAACATTTCTACAGCAAAATGCCCTTTATCAATATATCTTACGTAAGTCATCAATACTGCCTCACTGTCTCTCAAAGTTGATTCATCCATTTGAGAATTTTCTTGTTTCCAGCTTTTCAACAAGTTATTTTTCAATATCTTTACTCATTTCGTTTATTCTGCTAGCAGTATTGTTACTGAGTGGCATAGCTTTTACATCTTTGTCATCTTTTTCAAGAACCGTTTTAAGAAATGCTGGTATTGGCGGTTTTATTAAATTCTCTCCTATAGTATGTTTTTTTTCCAAATTTAGCGATGTATAAAGAAATTTGATAACTAGCCTTAAGAATACGATTATGAGTTGAAGTATGAGCTGTAAATAGACGCTTTACTGTTGTTCTCTTTTCTAAATCTTTCTTTAAAGTTTGAAAGTAATTCAAATCTAAAATAATATGAGCACTATGTTTCGCTTTCAAATGCACCTCAAGACTACCTGGTTTCATTGATTCGTTGGTCAAGCATTGCTGGCATAAAAGACAAAAAGGAAACCACTCATCGTGGACAGCGGGCATGAACCCAAATTTTATATATTCCTCCGACTATTGACGAATTTTTTTATGCTTGCACCATTCATTTTACCTAATATATATGACTTAATTTTGCTTGCAGAGTTACGAACAGGTTGAATATTCATATATTCAGGCTATATTTCGTTTTTTTGAATTTATATATATGATCAATTAAAAACTCGTGTTGAGTCCATTTTCGAATTGCCCCCCTTAACAATCAAATTGCCCTCCTGTGGGTAAGTGAGTGAGTGATTTATTATTGCTAATACCAATGTTTACAAACGTCAAAAAAGTGTACAATAAAAAACATGTATACATAGTTACACGTTTGCTGCCACCGAAGCGCTGGTGTGTCCGACTTTATACTTGCATATGTGCAATCCCAATTGTAGTGGCAGCGTACGTGTTAATATTGCCTGAAAAGATACGTAGATGATTTGTATATAATATTGCAAAAATAAAATAATATAAGACAGCCACAAACATATTAAAAATAGAAAAAAAAACCTTTATTGGCATATCTAACAATAAATATTCCATCAACCAAAAATACAATTATTTATAATAACAATAATTCTCGAGCTCACTCCCTCCTACATTTTTTTCCCTCCCCAATTTCTGCAATATCTGTACCCCGGCCCCATCCTCTCTCATCCATTCCGCTACCCTCTTATTCCTTTTTCCTCCCATCCATTCTTCATTCACTCCTTCACAATCCTCCGCCAGATGCCTCCACGCATCCCTCCCATTTTCACACATTACACACCTAAAAATAGATAACATAATTATATACAGAATGAATCAAAAGAAATACCGTAAGCGATTAAAAAAAAAACAAAAAAAAGCCTGACAATTCAGGTACATCATTCAGTCCTTGTAATTCGTAATGAAAATATATTTGAATTCTCACGCTGTGGTATTCTCGTTTGCACAATTAGCCGGGAGAAATAAGATTAACGACTGCACTCGATGGATCCACGTTGTACTGTTGCCCGGAGTGTCACATGGCTTACCCGGAGAAGGAGCTGCTGGAGCAGCACCTGGT
Source organism: Ocypus olens (assembly GCA_910593695.2). NCBI lineage: Eukaryota > Metazoa > Arthropoda > Insecta > Coleoptera > Staphylinidae > Ocypus > Ocypus olens. The sequence goes on along the minus strand of OU343062.1, from coordinate 5,162,973 downwards.
CGGGCACACGCTGGAGAGGCGGTTCGTTTGTGATATTTGCGGGGCCGGGCTGAAGAGGAAAGACCACCTGACGCGGCACAAACAGTCCCACAATCCCGAGCGACCTTACGTGTGTACGGTCTGCCTGAAGGCGTTCAAACGCAAAGAGCAGTTGACGCTTCATTTCGTCATTCACTCAGGTAAGATAATACAGAGTTCTTCTATTGCTTTTCACTATTCATCAAATGAATTTCCCTATTTGTCAAATAAATTTCACGCATGTCAATTTTATATCAAAAGCTTTCCCTATTTATCAAATGACTTTCACGATTTGTCAAATGCTTTTCCCTCTGTTATATATTTTCGTAATAACGCTAAGGCAACAAATCAGTTTATTATTAATTATTATACATAAAAAAATAAGGTAATACATATTTTATCAACAAACAACTTTATACTTTTAGGATACATTTTTTTTTTTTCAAACAATCACTCAAATATGTTTCCATATGGTGTATAAAGTTATTATAATGTTCCGTTGTGATGTTATTTGAAGATTCGTCAACTACGGCGTACGATTGATTTTTATTTTGAGACCCAGCTCGTCTAATTGAGTTTTTCTTTTGTTGTATTAGTAGGATTGCTTTAATTATAAGTTAAAAACTCTCAATTACATTATATTTTCTCTTTTATTTTAAGCTACTTAGTTTTTATATATTTTTTCCCTGTAATAAGATGTAAGATCTGTTGGGAAATAAACATATTATTATTATTATTATAGAAAACATTTCTTCGATAGGATTTAGAAATGGTATCTATACGAAATAATTGTTTTTTTCTTTAGGTGAAAAACGGCACATCTGCACCGAATGCGGAAAGGGCTTCTACAGGAAAGACCACCTCCGCAAGCACACGAGGTCGCACATCGCGAGGCGCGTGAAGGCCGAGCTATCGCAGCAGGGCACCTCGAACACAGGAACCTTAGTACTACAGGTGGCGGTACCTGCGCCCACGAGCGGGAACAGCTCGGCGGGCATTCTCTCTTAATTTAACCCCCCTTGTTTGTTAAAGCGACAAAAGTAATAATTTCGAAATTCGTTGAAGAGATGGTGAGATATTTTTACAATTTTTAGTTAGATTGAATTGTGCGTATGGGATATATTGAATGTTAAACGTTTACGAAGTGATTCGGCACTATAAATTTTATATATACAAATATATATTTACGGAAAACTAAAAATAAAAAAGGGATCGGAGAGGGACTGAGACGTTTATGATTTATTCTTTAGGACGCGGTTTATTTTGCATTCGCGGGTTTTCAAAACCTGCGGAGCCTGAGGGGCATTTAATAAGCAATGTAGTTTATTATTACTATTAGTTTATATACAGGTTGTGACCATTCTACCTTAATTTTAATTTTAACCACTTGCCCTGGAATACTAAAAAAACAAAATTGCGCGATTTTCCTTTCATTTTTGACAGATCTTTTAAAATGCATACAAAACATGCTGATAAATATATGAAGATCACGAGGGAAGAACGGTTTATGTCCATTTCCCACCAAAATGGCGATTGGAACGCCATCTGTTGCATTTTTAGGATTACTAAACATTGACAATTCATTAACAGGGAAATCGGTTCTCCCCGAGAGTTATTAGACTGTAAAGATGGGCGTGTATACTTGCTCCTGAAAGCTCTCAAACCTTTAAATTCGTTTTTCTCAGAATCAGCTTTCATGGACATGTACCGTTCTTCCCCCTACGTCTTCATATTAGATCACAGGGCACCTCGAACACAGGGCTGGATCGTGATCGTTTGTAGGTGAGACAAAGAGTGATGTTAACTTGTCTCCATGACGACCACTCAAGCTTCACTATTTACAGTGTGTTTACCGAGTCTCGGCAGGTGAGGGAAGTTTATGTGAGGACGCACCACCGAATCGAATATGAATCTTCACTTCGTGACGGTTCTGTGTCTATACAGGGTGTTTCAGAGCTCTGGGAACGGTCAATCACGTGCTTATTTGTCAAAATTTCAAAAAAAAATTTATACAAAAGTTGTGTATAATAGTGAGCTGCACGCCCTAAAAATATTTAAATTTATACAGGGTGTCTCATAACAAGGTTACAGACCAAACTTATGTTTTTTTTTTAATGGAACACCCTGTATTTTTTGTCATTTTTGAATTATATGGAGCAAATAAAGATGAGTTACTTCAATACTCCCTATACCTATTGTTTGCCGTTTTCGAAATATTTGAAGATTTGTTGAAATGCAAGGTCTGGGTTAAATTTTATTTTTGCCCCAGCGATTGAGGTTGAACGATTAAAATCATTTCTATGATTTGGTTGAAGGTTCTACCTATAGAGCCAACCATGATTTCATACAAAAAATTATACAGGGTGATAAAAAAAATGCGGTAGAAAAACCCAACTTATAAAGTTGAATAACTTTGTTTTTTCAAATGGCACACCCTGTATTGAGTAACGTATTCTTAAGTAGAATCCAATTATCTTTCTGCGCAATCAGCCGCGGCTCGATAACTGCACTGTACTCTTGTAGAGGAAATAAGTAAAAGTAAATTAAGAGGACGGTTGCGGCCATTACTTGGTGGTAATCCATAAACGGAATTGACAAATCCGTCATGTTTTAACTAATTTGTTGTGTTTCAATTCAGTAATTATAAAAACTTGTTAAATATTAGAGCAAAAACACTTTTTTAATTCTCAAAAATTTTTATTGTTGAAATGGCACGCAACAATTATTTCGCACCTAAGAATCCTCGAAACCACCTTCCCACCATCCCAATTACTATTTAAACCATGCACAACTTTGTACCCACCATTTCTTCGCCTGAAGAAACCGAAAAAATTGTTGCGTGCCATTACAACAATAAAAGTTTTTGAAAATTAAAAAAGTGTTTTTACTCTAATATTTAACAAGTTTTTATAATTACTGAATTGAAATATTCACTTTGATTTACCCACAAAAAATTAGTTAAAACATCAATTCCGTTTATGGATCAATTAATACTTAACAAGTGATACAAACTTTGAACAAATAACAACCTCATCAATTAATATAATAATATAAACATTGATTTAGTTTATTCTGTGAAGACAGCACTAATATAAAAAAAAAGGATGGGCAATGTTAATTAAATTCCAGAGCGAGTGGTTAAAAGCGCGCACTTTTGTTGAAGGGGCCGCCGCCCCGACTTGATGTTCGTGGTGTGGCTTTTCTATTCGTGAAGTGACCAGAGAGGCGGCCGTCCCGCGTCAGGTTTACTTGGTGTGCCATATAGTCGTAAGTGATTAGCTTTATATTTTCCGCTTTATATGGAACAGTACAAATTTTTACGTTGATTATTTAATTTCGTCGGTTTAAGCGTTGATTTTTACGGAATATATAAATATATTATAGAGATATTTATATACAAAATTGTGATTTCTTGTAGATATTCCTTTTTATAAATTGTACTCTAGGATTTGAAATTGATCGAGATTTTTTATATGACGTATATATGGATGCGAGAGAGGCGAAACTAGTACTAAAGTAGGCCCCGCATTATAAAAAAAAAAACAACAAATGAGCACAAAGGATAATATATTTGTAACGTGAACTTATCTGCCATTTTAGAAACCGTTCTGCGTTTTTCAGTTTATTTAATCTGTAAGGAATGTGATGTACTTTAACAATAGTCCGGGCTTGGAGCCTAATGCACCCCTTTACCTTTCGTTTTCTAGTCTCCAAAAATGGAAAAAGATAATCGTTGAGAAATTTTATATTTTTTATTACCTCTGAAATACGAAGATATTTTTACCACTTAAAGTAACATAAATGAAATAATAATGAAAATAGTACAAACTGTATGCCATATATTTAATATATAAACATAATTTTAAGTGATTTTATGATGTAATACCTTACCTAAACCTAAAATGAAAAAAAAAATTGTTAGGCGACTCCCGATTGTCCCGATGTAGCATTTACATCTGGGCAATCGGGGGTTGCACGATACTTTCGAACAGACGAGTTACAAATTAGATTTATCAATTTAGACGGGGACGGCGCGTGTCGGCCTGAAGGCGTTCACCCCACAATAAGACAATCTAATCATGTATAAATAATGAAGTCGTCTAAGCCTGCGTTATATTTTCTACACACACACGGTGGACGCCGTGGGGCCCCGCCCGCCGGTTTCCTCTATGAAACGGAAACGACATATTCGGCTTGTAGACAAGCGCTTCCCATGTATTGCTTTATTATATGATAAACAGAAATATAAACAAACACCACGTTTCCTTTCTTGTGGAGAGAAATACCCATGTTTACACTATCCTGATATTTTAAGTAACTTGTCGTAAAATAATACGAGAAAATATTGTTGTTACAAAACAATAATCTGTGATATAAGAAATTTGTGTATTGTGTATTTAGGTCAGTGGCGGCTGGTGGCGTGAGTCATGGTATGGCTAGTGGAAGTAGAGATTGATTAGGACGAAGCATCTCTACCAAAGTGATAGAACTCGACTCACCACACCCATCTTTATTTCCACTTTTACCAACACGGGCATACCATGAGTCACGCCACCAGAGCCGGATTATCCATAAGGCAATATAGGCAGTTGCCTGGGGGCGCCGGCGCATTATGATCGATTACCAGTCCAACCGGACAATGCGCCTTAAACCCAAAATTCATTCATTCCAACCGGATAAAAGTCGATTTTGAAAATTTTTGTAACATTTTATTTTGCAGACTCTAGCCATTAAACAGGTAGCTAACCAGACTTGCGTGAGATGGGTACCATTTGTTTTAGTGATTTGCTAACAAATGCCCTTCAAACAAAAGCCCTTAAGTATTGTTTTATATGGGTTCTATGTACTCGGGAGTTTAGATCATTTATACCTTGATTTAACATTATTTTGCTATTACAATGTTTAATACAGTGAAGCATTAGGTTAATGTTATATATTTTTATTGCTTCGCTTTATAAAAACTCAAATTCATCATGAGTTATTGAAAAAATTGGCACCCTGTCTTTGCATCGACAGATTTATGTAACTATTGTGAATTTATTCATGGAAACTCTGGGGTGTGTTAAACAAGCTGAAGGGTGGGAGAGGGTCCACCCACCATGTGGGGTTATAGATATAGAGATATAGACCAGTGATTCCTACCGCCCCCTAGTGGATGCTGCAGCGATTCAGGGGGGCGCTGATGGCCACAAGACTTTCCCTTAAAGATAATGTGCTAGGATTATCGTTCTACAAACAAAGCCCGAAAATTTACAGGTTGCTTTCCAAAGTTTTTAATATGCCATCAAAGAATACGTTAATGAGAACTTTAAAGCAAGTGCCAGTAAAGCCAGGATTCAATGAAATCATATTCAATAATTTAAAACAGACTTGATAAACTGCAAGAGCATGAGAAAAATTGTATATTGGTGTTCGATGAAATGTCGATACAACCCCATTTACAAATGAATATTGACACAGGAAATGTAGTAGGGTATGAAGACTTTGGAGAAACAAAGTCAAACAAAATTGCTAATACTGTGATAGTTTTCATGATAAAAGGAATAACAAAAAAATGGAAGCAACCCATTTACTACGGTTTTTCTGCAAACGGCATGAAAACAATTGATTTGGTACGGACCATACAAGAAGTCATCAAGAAATGTCAAGAATGTGGATTACGTGTAGTATCTATAGTTTGCGATCAAGGATCATCCAATGTAGCAGCTCTCAATTACCTATACAAAAGGTCAGCAGAAGAAGCTCTCAGAAAAGGAGAAACACTACAAGAATTCACCTTCAATGTACATGGGAAGAAGATTATACCATTGTACGATGCTCCTCATTTAATTAAAGGCATTCGCAACAATCTGTTAACAAGGAATTTAATCTGGGAGAAAGGAAGTAATGGAAAGTTAACATGCAAATGGATGAGATACAGCAGGCACCACAGTGGAGAACTTCGACTCATGCCGAAGCTGACAGATAAACATATGTTGGAGCATAAAATGTCTAAAATGAAGGTGGCACCTGCAACTCAAGTTCTCAGTCATACAGTAGCTTCAGCAATTGGTCTTTTTGCAAAAACGTCACTTCAAGCTGAAGATGGAACTTGCTTGGAAAAGCGAGCAAAGGAATCTTCACAAGTGGTACATTTTTGGGATCAATTATTTGACAGCTGTAACGGGCAAACATTACATCCAAAACATGGAAAAACATTGAGATGTGCAGTTTCTAAGACCTCACCACACGTTGCATTTTGGAAGGAAGGAAGGAAAAATTTGTCAAAAATGTACTTTCAGAAGGAAGGTTCAACGGAGAAATTTATTCCGCCATCTTTAAAAAATTGGATTATCACTCTCAAAGGTCTGGAATTATTGGTGAAAGATTTGCTGCAAAAGGATATGTCTTTCTTTATGCCAAGGACTCCTAATCAAGATTGTTTGGAAAACTTTTTTGGGCAGATCCGTCAACATTCTGGACCAAACCAACATCCTGGAGCAAATTCGTTCATCAATTCCTACAAAACTTTGTTAGTGAATAATTTGGTAACTGTACATTCAATTGGAGCTAATTGTAAAGAGGACAACAGTTTTAATATAATTTCAAGAGTCGAAGAATTCATCACACAACAATGTAAGGACACAACACAAAATCATCAGTGCAGTGAATACGAAGTGCAAGCAATAAGAAGATATTCTCCAGTGGATACAATTTCTGTAGGATATGTTAATGGATTTGTTACAAAAAAATTAGGTGAATATTATAATTGTGAAATATGCAAGTATTGCATTTTATGCAAAGATGCAAATGAACGAAATGAATGGCACAATTTCACCTTAGAAAAAGAATTCAATGATAGCATTCCTTACAGATTAAAATACTGCACACCTACATTTATGGAAGGACTAGCTTATTGCTACAACATTTTCAAGAATTTGTTTCCAAAAATTAGCCACGTCGAAAATTGTTTTAATATATTCATTCAGAGTATTGAGATGCAAAAACCTTTTACCTTTGAACCTTGTGAACAAACCAAGGACATAATCAAGAAAATTATATATAACTTTAGCAAATTATGTTGCTACAATTGGTGCAATGGAGTAAACAAAGTTTTAACTAACAAGGATGATCGAATTGGAAAAAGGAAAAGAGATGCAATTTACGATCAGGCATTTGAATATGCAAAGAAGAGGCAAAAAAAGAGAAAATATAATCACGGTGTTTAGATATAGTTTATTATTTTTCAGTGAAGTGACATTTAGAAAGAAAGTATAAATATAAGTACTTAAGTGTTTACATATAATTTATTATCTTAGAGTGAAGTGAAAAAGTGTGATGCAATCAATAAGAAATAACAGTGAAAGTGACTGTGGATTATACCTACGGGAGATACCACAATAAAAAAAATGAGCCAAAAAACTCTACCTCCTGGGTGGTTTGGAAAAGAGTGTATATTTAATTTAACTCTTGACCACGGACATCCGATTTTAGTGCACAAATTAATTGTTATTTATAAATGATTACTTTAGACACTATGTTAGAGAATACCGATATTTAGGAAGGTACTTACAGCGACAGCTATAAATTGAAAATACAGTGTCGGGTAGAACGTAAAACGTCCGGTGGAGTCTGTAGTTAAGGGTTACTTTAGTTGACTATTAATTTCTTGGTAATAATACATATATTTCCTTTTTATAGGTACCAAACAATGTAAGGATCATCACATATATTACATATCATAAACTGTTACATTATTTATTAATAAATGTATAAAACTGAATTTTATTGTTACTATTTGTTTTTACTGTTCATCGATTCTTCCAAAACATTTTTTTTCTGTGCAGGTTATTAATAGTAAGGTAAGTCCATTATTATTATTTTTATCAATTTGGTTTTCTTTTATATACATACTACAATCTTCAACATATTTTAATAAGTAAATCTATTTCACTTAAAGAAAAATATTTAATTTTTATATTGATTAAAATGTATATCATTGTTTTTTATTGCGACTATATTAATTATTCAATTACTATTTTCAAATTTTTTACTTGAAAATAAATATTGGGTAATTTAAAATATTGTCGTAATAAAAAAAAACATGAAGTTTTATACGATTAACACTTTATTGTATATATTCGTAAATCCCGCCTGGTCCGCCGTTCCCAAGTTTAGTTGCGGACAATCTCACAGGTAACCAAACGCAGTCTCGGGCCAGTATATGGGAGTGGGCCTTCTATAGATATATCTTTTCTATGGGTGCACATTTTCTGATTGATATAAATAGGGGAAGTCCATCCAGAATGGTGCGACATCTAATGACTATCATTCATATCACAAAAAAAATAGATTTGTAGCAATTCGCTATTAATTTTGGTTTATATTAGAATAAGTAGCGGCTGTGTACGCATTTGCCCCATTTACGCTCTCACCTCACTTTTAGTAATCTCAGATTACACCAATCTATGGCTAGCAGTGACGGTTCGCGGGTTTTTTTCTTTTCTGTTACGGCCGAGGAACAAGAGGTGGTAATACAGCCAGCCGTCTCTGCAACTGACCCTACCTATCTGTATTACCACCTCTTGTTCCTCGGCCGTACAAGAAAAAGCCCCGCGAACCGTCACTGTTGGCTAAGTAGTTACTTTTACATCTGTTATGTAGTCGAGTAGGTATTGTATGCAACCACATGTACAGTGCAGCTAGCCGCTTCAACAACCCGGGAACGGTAACGAGAACGGGAACGAAAAGTTAAATAACACGATTCGTATGTTGACACACAACTAATAATTCATTTCCGGTAACGGGAACGAGAAGCTCGGTAAGTTTTAAAATATAAATAAAATTCAAGTTTAAAATATGCCTGCTCTTTCAGTGTTCACGCGTAGAAATAAATATTTCATAGCTTCGCTATTTTTAACACACAAATTGTATTGTATTGTATTTATTGTTTATTCCTCGTATTTACATAACATTTCAAATTATTGTAGCGCCTACATTGTTTCACTTGATTATCCCAAACACCAATGGGAACTCTCAATTTCGGTCGCACACGTGACCGATCACAGCCAATCACAGCATTATTCTTCGGAGATTGTTTCTGAAAAGAATTCCGTGTAGAAATGTTTGATAATTGTTCTGTGGTCTATTGCAAGTCGGAAAATCGAGCCCCAACCCCATCACTTCAACATCAAAGACGCCAACATCGCCCCCCAGTGCTTCAAGAACAATTTAAGGTAAGTTTAAAAGTTTAATACTTTTTTCGCGTCGTGTTTAGTTACGTTTTAACGTGTGTAGCGTACACGAATATCATGTGTGGAATAAATAGATTCGGTACGATTCCGATCGCAGAAATTGATCGCGTTCGTTAGACTAAACAGTCGACCGTTGGGGTATTTTCTGATGAACGCACTGTTGATCGTGAACAAGTTCGTCCAGCGGTCGCCATTTTACCAATCGTACAAATTAGACTGATTGGTGTTGAAATCAAGTGTTGAAGTTGCCGCCGAAATGGAGGTTACAAAAGTAGCGTTCATCAAATACCAACATTCAGCGTAAATCAAAATAAACATGTTGAATTTTCAATTCCGACGAACGCGCCCATTGATGCAGTAAAATCCAAACGTATTTCAAGATGCAATGAATCTGTTTGGAAACAATTTTATGTATTGGTTACGATTGCCATCAACCTATTGTCTTTCATATTGCGGTAAAAAATAAGAAAATCAAACACAATACTGGGGTTTGATAAATTAGAAAATAATTTGACAGATTTCTTTCAATCTTCGTGATCTCGTGATTATTGCCTGGCAACAAGCTTTAGAGGAATCTGGCAAATTATTTTCAATTTATTCTCACCCTCTTGTTATACAGGGTGATTTTAAGTAAGTGACCGCGTGCCGCTTCATACTTATGAGTATGTGCCGCACGATAGGCGGTAGCGTCCAAGTGGATATGTGTGAACAATAAGTTGCCTATCTGCCGCACGATAGACAGTAGCTTACAATATGTGTGAACAATAAGTTGCCTATCTCAAAATGTTGCAAATAAATATCTTATTTATATACAGCTTATGAATATCATAAATTATTTTAAAATGAAGTTTTTATATGGTGATTTTGATGTTCTAAAATTATTGTGATCATTCCTAGAGGATTAGAATATTTATCGTCAGTGTCAACGTTCATGTTCTAGGATGAACATTGTCAATACACATATTCCACAGTAAAAATAAAGCTTATATCTGTCAATTTGTATGTTCCAAGGGGAAGGTGAAGCTTTTATCTGGCGATTTTAATGTTCAAACATGATTGCGATCACTCCTATAGGATTAGAATATTAATAATCAGTATCAACGTTCATGTTCTAGGGTGAACATGGGTAATACACATATTCCACAGTAAAAATAAAGCTTATATCTGTCAATTTGTATATTCCAAAGTGGACGTGAAGCTTTTTCTCGAGATTTTAATGTTCCTAAATGATTGCGATCACTCCTATAGGATTAGAATATTTATCATCAGTGTCAGCGTTCATGTTCTAGGATAATCAAGGGCAATACACATATTCCACAGTAAAAATAAGGCTTATATCTGTCAATTTGCATGCTCCAAGAGGTGAACATGAAGTTTTTATACAGCGATTTTGATGTTCTAAAATGATAGCGATCATTCCTTTAGGATTATAATATTTATCATCATTGTCAACGTTCATGTTCTAGGATGAACATGAGTAATACACATATTTCTCAGTAAAAATAAAGCTTATATCTGTCAATTTGTATGTTCCAAGGTGAACGTGAAGCTATTATCGGGAGATTTTAATGTTCCAAAATGATTGCGATCATTCCTCTAGGATTATAATATATCTATCATCAGTGTCAACGTTCATGTTCTAGGATTAACATGGGCAATACACATATTTCACAGTAAAAATGAAGCTTATATCTGTCAATTTGTATGTTCCAAGGTGAACGTGAAGCTTTTATCGGGAGATTTTAATGTTCCAAAATGATTGCGGTCACTCCTATAGGATTAGAATATTTATCATCAGTGTCAACGTTCATGTTCTTGTTTGAACATGGGTAATATACATATTCCACATAAAAAATAAAGCTTATATCTGCCAATTTGTATGTTCCAAAGTGAACGTAAAGCTTTTATCGGGAGATTTTAATGTTCCAAAATGATTGCGGTCACTCCTATATGATTAGAATAATTATCATCAATATCAACCTTCATGTTCTAGGATGAACATGGGTAATACAAATATTCTACAGTAAAAAATAAAGCTTATTTCTATCAATTTTTATGTTCCAAGGGGTGAACATGAAGTTTCTATAAGGCGATTTTGATGTTCTGAAATGATTGCGATCATTCCTATAGGATTATAATATTTATCATTAGTG